>JAMKCH010013387.1:0-74078 GCA_023653785.1 Ophioderma brevispina | reverse complement strand
ACCATGAAATTCTAGTTATTTTTTGTATTTAAACTTGATGCTTTTTTTTCAAGACTACACATAGGATGTGTTGAAGTATTGTTATAATACCCCATATTAAAATAATCTAATTTTACAGTGTATGTGATCACAATTAGATGACGATAATAAAAAGTCACAAAAGGCAGCCTTTGCATATACTTCAGTGTGCCAGGCGGCCAAGGAATTATTAATTTACTATTTTGTTGATAACCCTATGGACTTATTAAACAATAATGTGACATTTTTGCTGTAAATGACAAAACAAAAAGTTCTCTAATTTTGGTCTTAACAAAGGATTATGCACTTATGCATATCAGACAGAGACTCAACTAAAGGCTATATATGGTCACAAATATTTAAATCTAAATGACCACTTTTGGAAATTACACTGTTTTGCAGTGTTATGGGGTCAATCTATTACCCCAACGGATTTTGAAGACAATAATTTTTTTCCAAAATTATCATGATATTACTAAGATTTATTGAACAAAGGTTTAAGAGATGATTTTGTAATGTCACTGGGACAGAGGCTGCTGTAGAAAAGGCACTAAAGAATTCCATGAATTACCATTTGGAATGCCCAAATGCAATTATAAGACAATTATACAACTGTGCAAAAATCTAAAATTTTGAAAATTGGGGGTATTCTTAAAAAAATATTCTGTTATTGCTTTAAGCTTACATGGAGTTTTGGCTCCAAAGCCAAAATAAGCAGTATATACTGAGAAACAATAACTCTTTATTTTGGCACTTTGTAATCATGAGTGCTAAGTGCAAATTTATTCAACTTCATAAAGCCATGTGTGACGGAAATGTCATTTTAAATTGCCTAGTGTATGTGTAAAAATATACTAGAAATAGTTATATGTTGCATAGAAAACCGAGTGACACTTTTAAAAGTCAGCAACTCAGCATGAAAAGTGATCCCCAAAATCAAAACTGACATTTACAAAAAGAAAAGGAAAAAAATACACCGGATTTCATGAAATATTAAAAAAGAAACTCGGCAGGAAATTGATACGTAGAAAGTAATACATACTAGCAATTGCAAACATCAGGAAAGCCCACATACAGCATTAATTTTGCATAGGAGATGATTCTACTTCTATTTCTATTTCTAGAATTCCCACATTTCAAAACAAGAACAAAATATGTATATATCCGGTGCTACGAGTATACATATACCCCCACTAATCTACCTCTGGGTAAAACGGTATTATGCGTATTGCTGTGGGAAACGATTCCAATAATTTTTTTGAGAGCTGAGTTAGCGTGTTCGTTGGTAGCTAGGCCTGTGGGGGAAAACTCGTAGCAGTGCCCTGACACATATGTCAGTTTCACAGCATAAGTAAAGATATCATGTTACACTCTGGGATCTAATAGTACAAGCCTGACTGCTATAACATAGAGACACTCCTGTTGTGTGTTGGTTTTAACTCTCTGTGTGCAGTAGACAGCAACTTAGTAGATGACCAAAAGGGGTAACTAGCTGATGACTTTATCATTTGTATCTTGCTTTTTCAAAAGCAAGAACAAATAGTTCTAAAGTTGTCCTTGCAGGTGAAATCTTCAAATGTTCTTTAAAGAACCAAAAAAGGTTCTAAAAAATGCAGAACTTTATGGCAAAAGGGCCTAAATTGAGATAGGTTCTTTTGCCTTGAAAGGGTGATCCTTAAAAAGAAATAGTATCCCATAATGCATTGGTTTTGCAGGATGGACCTTTCAAGGCAAAAGAACCCATTTCAATTTTTTTGGGGGGTGGGGTGGGGGTGGGGTTGGTTTCCATCAAGAACCTTTTTGGGTTCTTCAAGACCTTTTTGGGTTCTTTAATACCTTTTTGGTTCTTCAAACATCTCTGATAGATTGTAATTTTTAAGGACATTTGCAAAAAACAACAAAAAACACCCGATCAAACCTACTTGAAAGCTCCATCACAGTATATTTGTGGAAAAATCACGCTCCAGAATCGCAGTAGGAGCAAGGCAGGGGCATACAAGGAGGAGCATGCAAGGAGCCGGGTAGTGCAGTTAAGTGCAATCTATATTAATACCGGTGGTCTGTCTGTCTGTGTGTCTGACCGCGTCTATTTTCTCGGAGACCGGGGGTCGCACGTTCCTGAAACTTGGTGGGTGGGTGGGTGCCCCTTGACCAAACGAAGATCGAGTTTGTATTGGTTAGTGGATCAAAGGTCATCGGGGGTCAATCAAGGTCAAAAGAGGTCAAATGGGGTAAACGATGGTGTATGGACATGAAACTTGGTGAGGTCGATTGTTGATGCCGGGTGATCGCGAAACCCAGGTGATCGCGAAACCCGGGGACCGCCTAGTAGACAATATTACTGAATAAAGCATAATCTATTATTGCACTTTATTCCATAAAGGCAGTTTAAAACATTGAAATTTAACTACTTAGTTCTCCAGGTAGACAAGGATTTATTAATCTTTCCCAGCGCACGATAGTGTTGAAAAAAAAATGTGCGCTTGGCCGGATTCGAACCGGCGACCTTCGTATTACATGCACGATGCTCTTACCGACTAAGCTATCAAGGCAGGGTCGGTAGAGGAGTGATAGATATCATCTATAGGTGTTAGGTTCGAAAGGTGTCCTTCGCTTTCCTAGCGGATAGCATCTGAACTGTATTATTTACATATGCGATTTATATTTGTTTTGAAATTTAACTACTTAGTTCTCCAGGTAGCCAAGGATGTGTTATTTATTAATCTTTCCCTGGAGATGGCCAGTGCAGGACAGTGTTGAAAAAAACCATGTGCGCTTGGCCGGATTCGAACCGGTGACCTTCGTATTTCTTAAGAGCGTCATGCATGTAATACGAAGGTCGACGGTTCAAATCCGGCTAAGCGCACATGGTTTGTTTGTTTTTGGTTCGACACTATCGTGCACTGGCATCTCCAGGGAAAGATTAAATAATAACACAGTATAAACATTGGTCTTTTTGAGGGGAAACTGTTCTTTTACAGTAAAGCAAAAAAGAGGAAGGTCCCTGACATCGTAAAGGTGGTTTCGGAATCGCAGTGCCCTTAAACTCCCAGAAGAAAATCTTATATACAGAATTTATACTTGATTGGGACATTACTTCTTGTTATTGGCTCTTTGGTTATAACCCACCGGCACTACTGTCCATTCAATTGGTTATTCATAAGGTTAAATCGAGGTCTGGGCAAGAAGGCCCCCAACGTGCAATAGCTCCAGTTGTTGTATTTGGCAGGTATAAACACTTAATAAGAACACAACAAAAACCTGACAATGCAGCTATTGCAGATGGGGCCTTCTTGCTATACACTCTCATATAATGAAATAGGCATCAAGACATGTAAGAAAGCTTAAAGATGCGATCAAGATGTCTATTTGATTGGTTGTTCATAGGGGTTATAATCTGTTATGTCATTATGTCCAATCAGGCAGCTTTAGAAAACTTGTACTACCTCAGTGTTTTAAATGGCTAAATTTTGTTAACAAATGGACATACACAAACATACCCTGTCTTCAGCAATTGGGTGGGAGAATTTGGATAACAGTTTGAATAATGCACAGAATTTGTATGAATTCAGAATCAAAGTATACCCTAAAAGAATGTTTACATTTGCTAAAAAAAGTACTGTCAGACAAATTATGTTTCAAGATGTGTAATGTTTTCTCTAAACTTGAAATAAACCTGAATCAAATTAGAATTTGTTTTTAAAGGGACATTCAGGGATTTGTGGGAATTAGAACATCCTAATTTTTTTTGACAAATTAGAGTTTTGCATGTAACATTGTCTACCACCAATTAACAAATACCCCAAAAGAGAATAGGGCAACAACCTTTCAAATTAATTAAACTAGAACAATTTCTGTACTGATATATCCATATCCAGACAATAAATTAACACAGTGCCTATGGAAACCACATATACAAAAATACTCTCAAATTAATATGGAATTCTGGAACATTTGAAAAATGTTCAGGCTAGATATTTATTTTTTGTATCTGTATAACATTGGGGGGAACATAGAAAAATACAACCTGGTTAGAGATGAAATAGAGCACAATATTTTTCCTGATTACCGTCTAGTGCCTATCCTCATCACGCAACTGAAGGTGAGGGATGATAGGCCCGTAGCTTAAAGGTGCAACGAGAGATTCACATATCAGGGTGTCCCTAAAAATCGAAATAAGTTCTGATTTTTGCCCTTGATGTAAAGCTTTCCATCAAAAATATGCCCATCTAAAAGGATAAAAGCAAGCTTTTCAATTTCTCATTTAAAAAAAGAAAAATTGTGAAATTTCTAATTTCGGTTAGGAGCAATACGAACTTTAGCCTCGGTTTACATTGAAATATAGCAAATCAAAAAAGGCGCTTTTTTCTTCTCTTTTAAGAAATTTCTGTAGAGAGAAAATAAAGCGAAAAGAAATCTATTACTGATTAATCGATATAAAATATATATGACACAATATTTGGGTGCCCTCAAAATCTCTCGTTGCACCTTTAAGTACCAATGGAAAAATAGTGTGCTCTATTACCGATTTATAAACCATGTTAGTATTTGTTATTACATGGTCACTGGGCTCTGGGAATGAGGTTGTAGGGAAAACAGTTGAACTAGATCCCTGGTAATAGCACTTTTTATTGGAATCAGCCAATGAAATAACATGAGTATGTCATGAAATAGTCATGAGGTGTAATAAAAGAGGTGAAGATCAACACCAGAACCTGAATGTTGCTTTAGTGGTCCATGCATGATATCTATTCTTCAACGTTATAGAAAGCCTAGCTAAAATATAAAAAGCAAGATGACAGTCTTTAGGGGGTGGCGGCCAAGCCTCTTTCTATAGCAACTCACAAAAATCTCAAACGAAATACGGCAATATGAGTGGCAACCACAAACCATATGTGGGTGCTTGGATTGTGGGTCGGTCATGGGGGTTCCATGACACACAAGACCTCCTCGTCCTCGTTCGTTATTCGAATACAAAAAAATTCAGAAATTAATAACCTTCCAGTGGAGTTGATTCTTCAACTCCAACGGTTTTTTGTTGGAATAAGAAAAAAATATTCCTTGACAACATATAAAAAATTCAGAATTTTTTCGTCAAGGTTTCGCTTTTAATGTAAACCAATGGAATTGGATTTCTTGGCCACCCTTCCCTGATCAGTCTCTAAAACTTGTTGAAAGCTAAGGCAGAAGCAACTCCTGAGGGAGGTTTTGGACAGAGTAGTATTAATCTAAGTATCATAACACCATGCTCCTTATGCCAAAGAGTATAAACGACATGGTAGAAACCTCAGGAGTCTGTAATGACGTGATCCCCTCAATATGATCAGCACTACCACCTATCTGTCTGATTGGTTCATTATAGGATACAAGATGAGATAGCCCTCTGAGTAACCAATCAAAAGAGTGCTTCTATCTGTGTAAACCATACCACCATTCTTACAGTATCTGTGATTTGCTCAATATATGATATTATTATATAATATGAAGCTTCTGTCTATACTGCATATTTTTTAACAATGTACAGTATTTCAAAATCATTGAACAGTATTTTTTGATACCGTGCAGTTAGTTTTGTTACCTGGTTTATGGTAGCTTATTTAGCACTAGTAATACGTGTGATCCTTTACGAGCAATTATAACGCTGAGCATATATGAGTGCTAAGACTGAAAGCAACCTAGTAAAGAAAAAATCAGATATTTTAGTCATTACTGTCACTTACTGCAACATGTAATTGGATGGAGATTCATATCTTCAAGCACTGCTGTTTTCTTCCTTTTCTGTTAATTTTTCAGTTGCAAAAAAAAAATAATTTATGAGAATTCTCCCAACTTGTCCTTCACTTATAAGCTATTACTGCAAAATTTCAAATATTTTTACTCTTTCAGGTGAATCACATATAGTGTCTTTAAATCAGTTTGATTTTAAAGGTCCATGGCCCGATCGCTAATAGCCTTGTCCCCAGAAGCCCCAGATTTTACCGAAAGTGGTCAACATTTTGGTACCAGAAGAAAGCTACTATTTTTCTCATTTACCCTGTGAAATCTTAGAGCCAAAGGATGGTTAGATTGGAAGTTATGAGCGAAAATGTGCCCCATTTTGGTCGACCAATATTAATTTTACACAGTACTCTATGGGGCTTACAAAATCACGTTTTTAGCTCTAGCATCAAAACGGATTGAAATATCGACGCGAAACTTTACAGATGGAGTTTTGGAGTGAAGGCCAATCTATCAAGATGAAAACTTCATATCCTTAAATCAGGTCACCCCCCTTTAATAACTATTCAAATCGAGATTTATATGAAATTGTTTTTTTAATCGAGAATTATCAAAACGTGGGTATTAGAATGAGACTTGCTTGAAAATAAATTGCTGTAGGTGGCTGCTTGATAGAGGCATTGTAACTCAGATGAATATGACACTTTGTCTAGGTGTGAAAAATGTATCGGCAACATTTGTTCCAGGGTAATATTTTTTTGAAGCAGAGATGAAAATAATGTTGGTGGGAAAGATGATGTGCATGTTTATGTGGGAATGTTGCCTGACAGCTTGCAAAAGCTGTTATGTTCTGTAATGTGACACAATTAATTTACGTGTGTGACAAGAGTTCATGTATAAACAAGTTTCAGACCTATAGGGCCTACACACTTAGGTGTTATGTAACAAACAAGCTAGTATATGGTGTATCAAAGAAAACAAGATGACAGATCCCAGAGTATTTGTTATTGCTTCAATTCTGCAAAGGCAATTAGTATTTTTTTGCTTGGCTGTTAAAGAAAGCATAGTTAGCCACACTTTGAATAAGTGCCTAGCAATTTTCAAGATTTCCACGATTTTTGCACATTTTTTGTGTTAGTAATTGGCTAAAAAGTCAGACCTGTGAATGTAAAGCTTAAAATTGTGTATTTGTCACAGAAGAAGAAATATGTAATTAGGATCGGAGACCCCTGATCCTAATTCTGACAGCCATTGTAAATGCCAAATTAATGTTCATGACACAGCACCATCTCTCAAAAATTACCATAAAATTTTACCAGTGAAACCCACCAGAACAGCTGATTGATGGGGTTGGACACATATTGGAGAGACTGAATTTGGCATTTGCAGTGGCTGTTAGAATCGGAAATCTTGATTCTAATTGTAAAACTCCTTCTTTTGTGACAAATATTTGATTAACTATTTCACTAATATCTATATTGGTGTAATATAGTTAATATATTGTTTATTCCAAAGAGTTGAATGAAAATTTAGCAAAAATATGGAACCACTCACAATGTATTTGGTGAAGCATTAAGATATTCAAAGTGGGCTCTTTTTTTGTGACTTACTGTATAGTGTTACCCCATACCTACCAATATCTTTGAGTGCCAGCACGACTAGCTAATTACTATGTTGTGTTAAATAAATGAGATTATACTGCTAGCATGATGATATTTGGAAATCAATTTTTCATAATTTTTGATATTGGTAATGGGTACGAGAACATGGTTTGACATTTATTATAAAAGACTTAATTGAGGAGAGATCCATGTAGCAAATTGGGAATCAAAATGCAAAAGTAAAATGAACTTGAAGTTGTAAATTAAAAAATATTAAAGGTATGGTCAGAACATTTTGGAAACAATTTGATTTTATCCAATTTTAAATTAAATTGATGTTCTGATCCCAGACACTTTTGAAAAATATTAACTTGATACAGAGTTAAAAGGGGATGACCTGATTTAAGTATATAAAGCTTTCATCTTGATAGAATGGTCTTCACCCAAAACACCATCTGTAAAGTTTCGTGCCAATATTTCAACCTGGTTTTGATGTGAAGCTAAAAACGTGATTTTGTAATTCCCGCAGAGTACCATGTAAAATTAATATTGATCAACCAAAATGGGGCACATTTTCACTCATAACATCCAAACCAAATATCTTTGCCCTAAGATGTCACAGGGTAAATGAGAAAAATAGTAGCTTTCATCAGGTACCAACATTTTGACCACTTCCGGTAAAATCTGGGGTTCGGGGACGAGGCTATTAGCGATCGGACCATGGACCTTTAATTTTATCCAATTTGAAATTAATGTTCTGGTTTTTCATTGAAAGCTTGCATATTTTCTTTACAAGAATAGGTCACATTTTTTGACAATAGATAAGAGAAATACAAGTGTCTACCACTTCTACATTGCAGGTTTCATGATAACCAGTCAGTGTGTTCTGGTCAGAGCAGGGGAGGGAGGCCAAGAAATCCAAATTTCAGACATTGGTTTAACACATAAAAGCGAAATCTTGACAAAAAATAATGAATTTGTTATATGTTGTCAAGGAATATTTTCTTATTCCAAAACCGTTGGAGTTGAAGAATCAACTCCACTGGAAGGGTTATTTCTGATTTTTTTTGTATGAATAACAAATGAGGACAAGGTCGTATGTGGGTCATGGGAACACCCATGACCGACCCACATCAAAGCACCCAAATTGGTTTGTGGTTTGGACTCAGTATTGCTGTAATATCTTTTGACATTTTTGGTGAGTTGCTAGAAGGAATGAGGCTTGGCCACCACCGACTGACCTGGGTCAAACATTCATAAGTGATGCAAGGGTGGGGTGCAGTCCCTTTGAACCCTCTATGGTTTATCACTGGTTTAAATGCAAGAAAAATTCATTTTAATAGTGCCTTTTGTCACTTGAGCCCGTTCAACGGTGATTTGAGAAGCCATCTCCAAAAATGCACTGACTAAGGACTAGGTTTGTTTGGACTCATTTGGAATGCATTTTTGTGGGCCGCCAGCTATATGGTGGACGGACCCTTTTATCGCAATCCGGTGTGCATGTGTATGTGGTGTGCTGTCACTAAAATGTTTAAAAAAAATGAACTCAATTGAAAAGTTGAAGTCAATGGGAAACAAACTGTGTAAATAGGTGCACCATGGGATCCCCATGTCAGTGATGAGGTCAAAGGGCATGTGCTGAGTCAAAGGTCAGGTGAGGTCAAGTTGAAAAATAGGCTAAAAATTAAAAATTGACCTCAATTGAAAAGTTGAAGGTAATGGGACCAACTTGTGTCATAGGTGCCACCATGGGATTCCCTTATATGTTGATGATGTCAAAGTAGGTGCCAAGTCAAAGGTCATGGTAGCGGGCCCACAGCTTATATTCTTTGATTAATAGTGAGCGCGAAAGCCGAGACCGCGAAATTCTATCATGATAATTCTGAATATGGTCATGGAATGAATAATTTTGACATTTTGAAAAAGGAATAAAAATGAAACTCTGTGTGACAAAAGTTGGCCACAGGGCTAAGGGTACGAAACTGTCACTCTATGATAAGATTCTCCAAGAGCAGGTGTCCAACCTTTTGATTCAAGGGGAGAATGGTTGAATCCACGACTACTGCGGGCCGCGAGCAAGTAATGGGGGGGCTCAAGTTTGGTCTATGGACATGCCTGACAAGAGTCTGGAAAGTATATATGACCCATATCTATATCATTTTTTGCCGAAGTGACCCATAGCACCACAAAAAGTGCAGATTTTGGGACAAATTTAACACAAATGTCATTTCCCCAAGAAATGTTGACCTTTTAGCAAATTTGGAAAGAATTGGCTTCAGTTGCAGGAAATTGAACTCATTTTCCCACAATTTCTAGAAAATTTCAGTTCAGATTGATGAAAGGGACAAATTTCCAACAATGTTTAGAGATGATCGGTGTCAGATTGTGGAAATTGAACATTCAAATGGACATCTGTTTTTAAAATCTATTATTTCAGGATATTAGGGATTTTATTTTCTGGGAAGTACCTCATGGGCCGCATATGAGCTCTTAGTGGGCCGCAATTGGCAGCAGGACGCAGGTTGAGAAACCCTGGACAAGAGCATCTCCAATGGAATGAGGCAGATTATGCTACTCAAGTTACCTTGCTAACTTTCAAATGCAAAATTACCAGCACAGAAATAAGCTTAAGACACAATAGTATTTATTTGGTGTCATTCAACTGGCGAACTCTGGCTTTTAATTAGTAATAGCGTGAATTATACAGGTTGACAGATACACTACTTTGCAATATTACAGGGTTGGAAACTTGGCTTTTGAAACCTGTACAGCAATACATGTTAATAACAATGCATTTCAAACGCATCCAACACCCTGAAGAAGGAGAAAATGCTGTGGAGTTTACTCTAGAAACATACTTCAGTGCTCTGTTGCAGGCTAAAAGTGGATATATGACACAACAAACGATTAAACTTGCTGGTCATATAACAATGAACATGCTTTGGCTGATGTGATAAAAAGCATCATGCTCATTCTTCTTGAATTCTTCAACACCATTAAATCTCTGAAGGGCTGTGCTCTCGTAGTGATAAGTCAAAATTAGTCAAAAATGGATAGCCCTAATTACTGCCAATATAGAATGTGACATTCAGTTTGGTGAATAAGATAAGCGAGAGGTAGGTATATCAATGTTACAGCCATGAGAGGTTCCTCATATATCAGCTTACTAGTCCAGTAAAGCGGGAAACATGATACGGTGATGTTATATTTTTAAAGGGACACTACACCATTTATCAGGTACATAACTGCAAATTTATTCTTGTGAAGAAAAAAATGGACAAATCCATACAAATTTTTGCGCTGAGATTTTGATGGTCTAATGCACGAGCTCCGCAGTAGTGAGTGCATTGGACAAGGTCAAAATTCAGCGCAAGTGACATTGATTTTGTTCCAATTTTTCAAGCAAAAGTAAATGCGCAGTTATTAACGTAATTTCAGGAAAACATTTTATTAATTAGTGATAAACAGTAGTTATAAAAATTATAATTTATCATCGGGAACTTAAAACAAAAATACTGACAATATTCAATCAGTCTTCATAACACACACAGTTCAAAAAGCACCTTAACAGTACGCAGGTGCAAAGACATTTTCAATCCACTCACGAGACCTGACATATTATGTTACCAACTTCCACTGATGCTGCTGTATATGCCTAAGTATGCAGAGGGAATGAATTATGGTTAATAAAGGCAATGGAGTATATTAAATGTTGTGACAACATGTATATATCACAATTGTTTTTGCCTAGTCACAATACTGTACAAAATGTGATGCACCAGATGTAAGTCGATATTAAAGAGGCAACGAGAAATTTCACTATCAGGTGTCCCTAAAAAAGTGAAAGTACCTGATTTATGGCCGATATGTAAATGTAAACTTTCGTCAAAAATATCCCCCCTCTGAAAGGATTCAGCTGAGAACTGTTTCTTTGGTACAAAAATTGTGAAAGTTCTAATTTACTGGAGCAATACAAAATTCCGCCTATGTTTTTATTGAAGATAAGCATATATAAATAACCTTTGTTTTCATTTCAGTTATTCTGTACCAAATAAAAGGTAGGGAATTCTATTAGGGTCAATCTATATGAAATTCACTACATATCACAGAAAATTATGGATGACTCGAAATCTCTCGTTGAACTTTAAAAATAGGACAATTCTGTGTCTTTTTATTCCATAGAAATTTTTAAAAATCACGCAGTGAGTGAAAGAAACTATAACTGGTTCTCAGTTAAAATTGGTTAAAATGGTTAAAATTGATTAGTCAAATATAGGTTTTGTTTGTAATCTGAATATTTTAGTAAAGGTATTTGACCCCAAATATCATTTTCCAAAATGACTACAAAAAATGGCCATTTAGGCAACTGTCATTTTATTAATTTAATTACAAAGCTTTAATTTTGCCTAGCAGGTGACCAACTTGTATAAGTACTCTCGCGTAGAAGCCTTTTGCCACTGTATCGGCAGTAAAAGCTTATTATGTAACAAGGAGGGCACCAATTGTATATGAGCTAGCAGCAGTAGATATTTTGTGCCTGAACTGTCAGCAGTATAAAGCTTCTTTGTTATCGACAGGGAACTGGATATGTGCTATAGATGCATTTTTTGCTCATCATTCAGAAGTAAAAAGTTGTTAGGGAAATTTATGTATGAGCTATCAGCAGTAGATAGCTTTTTGTGCTTATCTCTCAGCAATGGAAGCTTCTATGTTACGTACCATGTGAGGACAACTTGTGGATGTGCTATCAGCAACAGATAGATAGGCTCGTGGGCTATTCTATCAGTTAGTCGTAGCCAGCTTCTATGACACCATCACGGAATAACTTGTAGAGGGGTGTCAGCAGTAGATAGCTTTTTGTGCTTGGAGAAAGCTTTTGACCCATTGGGGAAACAACTGTATATGTGCTATCAGCAGTAGATAGCTTTTGTGCAGATATTAGCAGAGAAAGCTGTTGTGCTTATCTCATGGAGCCGGCTGAAGCTTCTTACGTACCATGTGGGGACAACTTGTGCTACTCAGACAGCTATATAGCATGTGGGCTTATTCTAAGCATAGAAGCTTATTTGTTATCATGTGGGATGGAAAACTTGTATATGCTATCAAAGTGAAGTTCTACCACTGGGGTAATACTGTACATGTGCAGTAGATGGCTTTATGTTTTGAATTCAGCATACATTTTATACATGAATGCCCAATAGAACATATGATCAGTGGGGCCACATGCACGAATCATACTGTAATGCATTGATCATGATAAGACAATCACTATTCCAAATCATTCAATACCCAATATGGTTGAATAAATATACTGCAATTCAGTTGTGCCTACATAGAGGTATAATGTAATTTTCATTGGAATGCCTTGTTCGATTAAGTCAATATGAGACTAGAGTGTCTCAACTCCCATGGCACAGTCCAGTAAACGTCCATTCATCAGTGTATTAGAAAATCACATCCCTGGGTTTTTGGGTACTGATATAGATGCCCAGAGCCACACAAGGTCAGTTCATGTCAATGCATTGACTAGTACAATCCACTGAACTATGTCCTTGGGAGATCAGATATTGTAACTCATGTGGTGTATCATGTTCTCTTACTTGATCTGAATTGCTGGTTACTTGCTTACACTCATCGATGAGTTCGTGGGAAAAAGCTTTTGATTTTGCTGTTAAGAAGCGATAATGAATATTGCAATGCCCTATTCACTACTGTGGGAGAGCGTGGCCTAGCAGTAGGGGTGGCTGGTCTGTGGCGCAAATACCAAAAAATCCCAGGGTGAATCCAGGGGGTCCTTGCTGGGATTATTCGGGTGCTCAATCTGGATTTAATCTGTATTACAGCTATTGATTAAATACAGAAACCGCTCTCCTTCATGGTTCACTTGGATGAATCAGAAGCATCCCGTCCTTGGAGGGGAACATACGCCATGGTATAGTGTACAGAGAGTCACAACTGTACATGTACAATCACAGTCAGTGTGAATAGAGTAGTGTGTCAACCCCTGACTGTTCCAATCCAACCAGTCCCCAAGACGGGCCAGTTAGGAGCGTCCAATCATGGATACCGCGGCCCTGGATCGCTTACTCAGTTGAATAAATCCTGACAAACCTACAAGCCATTTCCAGGTCTTATGGATATGCAAAGAAGAAGACTCCCTGTGCTACACAAAGTAAAGCTCAAGGGTAAGAGGAGAGACCTTTTTACACAGGAACAAGTGCCCATCTCTTTTGTAATGTTGCTGCAGCGGGGATTGCTTACACACTGCCCACAGTGACGTGTTGTTACCTTCCCAACATTGAATAATGCCAGCACCACTTATACACACCTGGGTAAGAAGAAGGTAATGAGGTAAAGCACCTTACTAAAGGGTGCAACATGTTGGACCAGAGTGGGCTCGAACTCACTACCATTGTCGTGTGAGGCAACTACTTTATCCACGGGACCACACAGCCATCATAAAGGACAATAGGCCTTTCATCTACTAAAAATTGATAATACGTCCGGGTAAATGTGGGGTCTCAAAGGTGCCAGAACAGCACCTTCCAACAACATTACACAAATCTCCTGCATGTACCCCTGATTCATGATTTGTTTATCACATCAAAATATTCCCAGCAGATCCCTTATAATGCATGGACAGCCCATACTGTATGAGGTATCACCCTATTCAATCAATGTGTGCCAGGGTTTTCTAATATCATTCTATCATTAGAACGGGATATCTTACCTGGATAGCTTATTTATAACGTCTGTCTTAGTAACTTTTATTTAGGCCAAGTAAAAAAAAGGTTTCTCATCCTCACCTGCTCGAATGTTAACCTCCCCCCCCCCCCAACTGTTACGCTACTGAGTTATGTCAAAGCACTCAGTCTCTTCCACAGAACAATGTATGTATTTTATCCATGCACGTACATTAAGTACAGCAAATGAAGTGTTTCAGTTAGACAGAAGTCTTAAGTTATACTGCATATTACAATCGGAAGTAATATCTTCCACAAAATCAGTACAAATATTCTACCTACATCTATACACAATTTTGCTGACAAGTTCAACTTTTTTGCCACAGATTCCTAATTGTGGGCTACCAGCTAAGCTGCAAAAAACGAACTTCTTTACCACATCATTAGACCATATCGAAAAGCGTGCCACGCTTAAATATAAGGACTTGGTTTGGTCCACCTGTATAGCGTCTTACCAAAGCACAGAACGCTTGCACCTGGAGTCAAATTATCCATTACATTTCATTCCCATTTTGCTCATAATACTTTCATAGACACTTAGTACAATTTGCAATAGATCAAAGTCATATTAGCTAAAATGTCAGTGGTTTAGTTCTGACCTCGTCTTTATAGGCTACTGACATTGCGTAATATGCAAAAGTAAACCCCACTTCTTCACCATTTTCCCACCCTTACATCTTTCTATTTAAATCCGTTTGGCTTAGTTTCCGATCGTTCGTTTTTACAATCAATTCACATGGACTATCGCAACCTCGTGCACGGCGCATCGGATTTCCACTGACTGTACATTGAACGACCCCGGTGCGAGTACTTGGGTTGTACGTGCCTCGTTTTTGTTGGGGGGGTTGGTTTTGAGATTCTTTTGCGTGTTAAGCAATGGAGTAGCGTTGCCGGCGGCAAACCTAGACTCCTTTATCAATATTTGGATTGTCCGGTAAAAGTGTGTTCTGAGCTGGCATGACCACCTAGCACCATTGTGCGTGTATTTGTGGTGTGGATGTAGTGTGTGTGTGGTCACTAAATGTTAATTTTTTTTAAAATTGACCTCAATTGGAAAGTTTGAAGTCAATTGGGAACCAAACTTCTGTCATTGTGCAATATGGGATCCCTATATGTTGACGAAGGTCAAACATCAACGTTTTAGTGCCCGAAGTCAAGGTCATGTGAGGTCAATTTTTTGAAAATAGGATAAAATTTAAAATTGACCTTAATTGAAAATTGAAGTTCAATTTGACCAAACTTGGTGTCATAGGTGCCCATTGGATCCTTATTATGTTGATGAGATCAAAGGTCATTTGCCAAGGTCAAGGTCATGGAGCGGCCCTACACTTTATTCTTTGATATAGTGAGCGTGACAGCCGATAACCGCGGAATTCTAGTTGGGTTCACACCCCTACAATCCCCTTCGAGATTCCCCTGTTTAGCATTAACTACAATGTGAGACTGATAAACACTAATTAGCCCATCTTTCTACACAGTTAATTTAAAGTAATGTATGCCTATACGAATTATAATCTTAGTGGTTAATGAAGTTTCACAAGGAGACCAAACTGTTTTTTTGGCAGTAATGGGGGATATGGATATATAGTGCATATTGGTTTTTGGTTGTCCAGTTTGTAAAGGCAATATTATTAATCCACTTTAGCTCCTCAACATGGCGACTGTTTTACCTTGGTAATGTTGATAACTCAAGGGTGGGCCTGGAGACAGATCACTTACCTATCAGAAGGTAAAAACACTTTCCAAATTGACTAAAAACAAAACCACTCTAAAAAATACCTGAAACACATGGAAATTTAAGATCCAAAATGATTTGGGAAACCCTGATGATAATGTAAAACTCCTACTGAGGAATCTTCCTAAGTGGTGTGTGTGGTAGAAACACAAACATGGCCAAGCCTTTACAAGGCAAATCATATGTTCATGTCAACAGTCTATGCCTAGACTGCCAACTGATCAAAGCTCTCAAACAGGTAACACTAGGCTTTAATAGATGGCGAGTTGATGAGAACGAGTTAAAAGTTGCATTTACATCTTCAAGGTGTACTCTTTTGATAGTCTTTCCTGACCTCAATATGCACTTAAACCAATGAGATAATGTATCACTAGAGATACTGCAACACCCTAGCAGATTTTTCAGCTAATTGTTTCATTACAAATATGAGATCAAATAAATATCAGTTTGTGTAAGCTTCTTGATCACACTATTTTAAGGGTACAGCTACATTGGAGTTGACACCCGGGGTTGACATCAGAGCTTTCAGAGCAAAACAAATTGAAATTGCAATCAGGTCATATTATACTGTAAAAGTGGATAATTCTTCGCACAATGTAATTTTTCCTGTATTCGCGTTCAAGCCGGTTTTTAAAATTTTTCCTTGTTTTTAAATTCGCTCTTTGTTCAGCTATCCTACATAGACCTACACAAAAAATAAAATTTTTCAACGGGTTTTTTAATTTCGCGCTAGCTCAGAAGTGCAACGAAAAGCGCGAAAATTAATGTGGCTCGAACATTTCCACTTTACAGTATCATACGCAATAATTCCTTAGTTACACTGTTGTGTATATCCTGTTCTCCGTAGTTAAATGTTTGTTTTGAAAAGAAGACTTAAACTCGCTTTCTAGTTTTAATCCTTTCATAATCTTCTCTGGGGTCTGTATAGGCAACAAAAACCCCTGGAGTTTCAATATGTTTTTCCAAATGTCAGATTATTGTGTTTTCAGCATGGATAGGGGGGGTCAAGTAATGGAATAAATGGCACAGGGCGTGTGGGGTAAAAACAAATCGCGTTCAGTGTTCTGTTCGTGTATACAAGCCCCGCTAGGCCTTGGGACGCGGGGGAGCTCAATTTTGTTAGTCCATGGGGACGGCCCGTTCCGAAGCAAATATGGATCTAGTCGTCGTACACGTTGTGTAGAACATGGGGCCGCTGCTCCCTCATACTAAATCAATAATGGCACATTTTTGAAGAGCACCCCCAATTTTCCAACATCCAATAATTACTTCTTATAAAGCGCTGCTACACTAGTAAACTATACTACGAACAACAAGCTCAAAAATGCATATTTGTCAAAAAGAAATATTGTGTAATGAAATCTGGAACTGATTGTAATTTTTTATGATGCAAAACGAAGAGCGGGAAACGCGCAATTTTTATTCCCAGCAACATGTGGAATGTTATACCTACACAAATTTTCCAAACTCCCCATTTCCTAACTCACCACAACATCCCCCTCCACCAGAGATGTGATGCCAATCACTTGGAAACTTGCCTTGTCTCAATGCACGATGTGGCATGCTGCATTCCAAACAATGTAGTTTGATATTGACAATCTTTTAGACGGATTGCCACAGATCATACTCGTCTGCGGATAAAAACAAAATGTAATTGATCTGATTGGCAATTCAGGAATGCATACTAATTGTACTGACATGATGACAGAGTGAACTAGTTGGCAGTTTGTAAAGGAGGTATGTCATGTTTTACAGATAATCCATTTTATTTGATAGGGAAAAGATTGGAAGGCTCTTGAAAATGGTCACCCAATATTGACAGTCCTGATATCTACTAAAGATAATGTAATTAAATTGGCATTCATAAACAGTTATAAAAGGGGGGCATTACCATTCAATCCTTCACAGCTCAAATTCCCAGAAATATTATGGCACTATTTTTAAGAATAGAAAGCATTATAGAGAGATAAGATTGGAAATACTGATGGTAATCTATCATCTGGAGATTTGTTAGAAGTAGGCCAAAAAGATTGCACGTCACATTTTTTTTTCCAATATATTTGCATGACTTTATATTAAAGGGGTTTTAACCATAGGAATACAAATTCTCAAACACAAGACTGTTAAAACCTAGTTGCTCTACTTGGTTAAAATTGGTCCATGATAATTAAGGGCTAGTGACAGGAATGGACAACCTCCTCTGTCCCCCCCCCCAACACACAACACATATAATGATCTGTGAAAATTAACATTTTGTATTGAAGAAATTTTCCTTCTTTTTTCTCATTATCCCAGTGAAATTTTCAGGCCCAAAATTGTCCTTTTTTGATGTTGTGAACTAGAATGTCTCCAAATGTGGTGGACCACACTAGTCATCACACACAGACATGCACGCATGCATGCACACATGAACGCATGCATGTCGCACACACACACACGACTACTCTCTAGACCGCCAACGAGACTTAAATTGACAATAAAGTCGCTTAGATACGCAGGCCCTATATGAATATTTATGAATTTTCCGAATATTAATGGGTAATTTCATTAATATTCTGACTGTGAACTTTTTTTCTATGACCTTTTAAAAGTGAAAAACTACAACATAGAATGTAAAAAACACGAAAAAACATATATTAAAAATCCTAGGGGAGTGGTGGTTATATAACTCGCTAGCGCCACAGGCGATAGCACTCTTAAAGAAGGCAAGGCTTGAAGAAGGAGGAAAATTATGGGGTAAAAATAAAGAAAAAAGTTCTTTTATAGAATATAACACTGGCCATTATGATATTGCAGTTTAATCCCGGTATAAAGAATACGAATAAAGCATACTTTAGATTATTATTACATTGTTACAAAAAGGATTGTCAACGGTTGTTGTAAACAGCCTCGTTTATACAGTAAAAAGTCAGGTGTGTGTCCTCGGTTGGAGATGAAATCACATGCACACACACCCACACACACACACACACACACACCCTCACACACACCCTCACATACACACACACACACTGTCCTATAGCCAATTTAATTGGTACACACTTATGCTTCTACTATCCAAACAGCTGGACCAATGTAATTTAAAATTTATAATCAGATGTTCTTGGTGATATGCTTCCATGTGAGGAGAAATTGTCAAATGAAAAAAATAAATTGCACCATGATCGGGTCAACCACCTTTAAAATATGGTCTTTTATAATGTTATTATTATTTTACACACAATGAAAGTTTGCCACAAATGTTGCCATTTAA
The DNA here is from genome assembly GCA_023653785.1 of Ophioderma brevispina. Lineage (NCBI taxonomy): Eukaryota > Metazoa > Echinodermata > Ophiuroidea > Amphilepidida > Ophiodermatidae > Ophioderma > Ophioderma brevispina. Next base: position 55,010 of record JAMKCH010013387.1, on the reverse strand, counting down.
GGTTAGAATTTTAGACTATATTGCAAGCTGGCAGATTTGTAACCATCCTTAATAATATTATAGGTAAAAATGAGAAATTTTAGCTGCATTCCAAAAGTGAACTTCACTCTAAATATTTAGTCCAAACTTCACCGGTAGGGATAGAAAGAAAATTTACCTGGCTAATGAAGATAGTTTCAGGCTGAATTGTGCTCACTAGATTCTTCCCCACATGAATATTTCATATATAATCTGGCATGTTTATCTAATTACAGGAAACATTTCAAAAATAGTCTTGAATTATAGACCTGCCTAATTATAGAAAATTTTGTCACTCATTGGGCCTTCAATTATAAATGAAGATGCAAAATTGGAGTCAATGAAGCATGCCAAAGTATGTGCTACAGTACAAGGTTGACGTTCCACACAGTGCATGCAAAATAAGAAAAGGCAAGGTGATGTTAACCCTCTGCATATGTATGTGAGCATTTGCTCCCAAGGAATGCAAGTGAAGGATTTGATTCTGGTCCGGGGGGTGGGTGCACCCCCCAAATTCAACAAAAGTGGCAAATATTGGAGAATTTTTGGTATTTTGGTAAATATTTAAAAAATGTTTTGATATATATAGTGCAATACTTGAAGTTCTTCATTCTCTTGAAATTGGGTACAAAGTTTATTCAAATTGACTGAAGCCAAGATTTAAGAGTATGTGTCTGAAATCAGATTGGCCACTTTAGCTATATTCCACCTGCCTATTTAGGACATTTTTTGTGTGTTTTAGTTGTCATGACAAATATCAAAAATGCCAAAAAAAAGCCCACAAAGCTATTAAAAAGAAATTCCGCATACGCTGTAAAAATGGTGTCTTGTCAATAGATGTGTCTTAAACAATAGAAATAAAAGAAAATAAAACCAATGAAGATACCATTTAAGACACATAGACATGTCTTCCAGCAAGATATGTCTCAAAAAATGGCTTCAAGAGATGGGTCTTACAAAACCAAAGTGTCTTGCATAAAAATATGACTTGTGAACTTGTGTCTTGTGATGTGACATTTGAACACGTCTTGTATAGAGTCATGACTTTGTGTCTAAATGGAAAACGCATCTCTTGAAGCCATTTTTGACAGTCCAGTAGAAAGCGTACAAGTATGTATGCGTACAAGTACGTACATACGTCATGATTTCCCAGAATGCAATGCAACTTTTTAAAGAAATACATTAGGTTTTAACATTTCACCCCTGGACAGTTAACTCTTAAAGTTCTGAAGTTGCAATCTTCACTACATATACTACATAATAGAGTTATAAGGTTAATCAACAAAATGTATGTGCGGATTTTTGATATCTTTTTTGAAATAAAAGATATTAATTAAGAAAATAGATATGTCATCAGTGACATTTTTTTCAATAATTAAATTTCGACGCATGAAATCAAAATTTTGACACATAGAATTTGTTTTACTTTATAATGTTGTTTTGTTGGCATTGTTCTGAAATTTTTGTTCCTTTCTTGACTCAAAACTGAGAATCCCGAGAGGATTTTGTAAAATTTGTTTGTATTTCTTTATAACTTGGTGACGTATGTACGTACTTGTACGTATACGTACAAGTACGCCATCGTCTGCACTGTTTGAGACATGTTTTGCAAAAAGACGTATCTATGTGTCTTAGATGGTGTATTCATTAGTTTTATTTTCTTTTATTTCTATTGTTGAAGACACGTCTATTGACCAGACATGTCTTACATATGATGCCAAGAGACCATTTTTACAGTGTAGCATATTTTTTGGATAAAAATAACTTATGAAAATTCTGCAGACTTATTTTTCTTTTTTAAAGGCCGACTCAGAGATTTCCTGAGGGAGGGGCGCCCTCAATTTCCTTTCCAAAAAACGTGTTTTTTGCATGTACATAATGCTTGTCCAATATACAATCACTGTGTGAAATTGCTAAGCTTAAATCGAATTCCTTCATACAGAAAATCACAACTTTGTTATAAAATTCCGGATCCGGAATTTTTGTTATACCACAGTGAAATCCGATGGGACTAATACTACGCATAAATGTTTCCTGCTCAAACGAAAAAATCCGAATTCATCTCAAATTCGGAATTGTGCAATTTTAGGTTACTATCTTTAGTTCTAGTTGACTATTTTTCATTATTACACAAAAAAATAATATTTCAAAATCTCTGAGTCAGACTTTAAGCTATTCCTGCAAATTTAAAATATTTTGACTCTTTCGGGCGGGATCACTGGTAGCGTCTTTAAAAGAAACCTGCCCCTTCCCATCATGTTGTAATCCAGCTGATAGCTTTGCGAAGAAATCCCTTTGATGATGAAGATCAAGTTTCATTAAGAGCCAGTGTGGAGGCCAGTCTGGATCATATGTGACGTGCATTGACATTTGATGACATCCTGGATGAAACCGAGGGTTTAGTGCAAGAAGGCCCCATCTGAAATAGCTGCCATTTGTCACATGTGTTCTTATTAAGTGGAATACCTGCCAAATTTAACACCTGGCAGCTATTGCAGATGGGGCCTTTTTGCCCTAAATCCTCGAAATATTGTCCTGTGTATACATTGTGAATAGAGAGCAACCTGGAGGTTGGGGTAGCAACAGTGGCGTACCGACTGGGGGGCAAGTTGCCCCCTCTGGCTCGAAAAAGCGGGACGATATGGACCAAAATATGCATTTTCATCCCTCTTTTACAGGGAATTTTGACCAATTTCAGCCTAAATTTGGGCAAAATTAAAGTAAATTTGTGATTTTCGCACGCATCTTGAAAGTTCAGACTTTGAACCAAATCAACAGGACAACATACAAATTTTGCCCCCTCTGCCAGGACGACTTGGAAATTTTGCTCCCTCTGGATTGACTGATGTGGTATGCCACTGGGTAGCAATCCTTTCATCTTTCATCTCTCTACACTATCCCTCACTGTAAACATCTAGGTCTTGCAGGCTCCGGGCAACCATAGTTCACAATTTGTTAGAAAAGATAGGAAAGTCAGGTAATTTGGTTTGTGTGTCTGAGTGGGAAGGGAAGAGAGTTGTTTGAAAGGGTGGAAAATATCACTTAGATTTAATCCAGAGTTGTTTGAAAGGGTGGAAAATATCACTTCGATTTAATCCCAAAGAGTTGTTTGAAAGGGTGGAAAATATCACTTAGATTTAATCCCAAAGAAAATATTTAAACCAGAGAGTAGCCTTTCATCTAGGCTTTGCTTTAATTGCTACAGTGCCAAGTCCATGTACAAAGGTACAGGATGTGCTTTAGCACCTTTCTTAGGTACTGCATAATCGAAGCCTTTTAGCAAATGTTGTGTGTTTTATTTTTCTGCATACTTCTACATGCAGAAGTCTCTCAACCTTGAGAACATTTCAATCTCTGAATGCCATTCTGAATCATGCTATCTGTAAAGAAATGGTGCAACAAGAGATTTCAAGACATCCATATATTGGATGTAGACCTGTGGTCAGGTCAGGTTTCCTGTGGTCAGGTCAGGTTTCCTTTGAGGGCCTGCTACTGTTATCCTGGTAACCAGTACTACCTGTCCCAGGGCCGAGTTGTCGGCTGCTAAACCGTCACCCCCATCGATTTTCTAAGGAAATCTGATGAGGAGGGTAGCTGGTTACCCTGGTAGAATGAAAAAGATCTACCTACAAGGGCGTCCGCTCTGGAGAGCTTGGCGGCCATCCAGCACATACTGCCTTGTATGGTGGCCATAGTTGCCCAAAGGCTAGGCCCACCGCTGAAAACTGTGGATTGGCGTCAGGAAGGGCATCCAGTCAATTATCTTTTGCTCCAATAAATCCTCACACAGCAGATTGCTGAGTGTGAAGTGAGGTGTATCCGTGTATGAGGTGTTGAATAACTAACTAACTAACTAACTAACTAACTAACTAACTAACTAACTAACTAACTAACATATATTGTGTCGAATGTAGAGATTACAGATTAGAAACTCAATCTATGTCTTACCTATATTTGGCTAAAGTCAGAAGTGTCTTCAAATTCAGAAAGTTACTATGATATAAAACCTAGGCTAAATTTTAGAAATCAGAATTAGAAATTTCACAATTTTCATACCAAAGAAATAATTTTTAATTCTTTCAGATAGGGATTTTGTATGAAAAGCTATTAATCAGTGCAAAGAATTAGGGTTTTCATTTTTTTAGGGACACCTGATAATGTGGAATTGCTTGTTGTACCTTTAATCTTTAATGGATAATTAAAATGTCGATGGACAATGGACATGTCTGGGCAAAGAATCCATTCACAACAATATGACATGTCCCTTACTGCAGTGAAAATTTGCTATGACAGCAGTGTGGTGGGAGATTTTTTTTTACTCAAAGTATAATTACTGTGTCTTAATGAAACACTTAAAGAAAATCATAGCCTGCTTGGTGACTTTACGGATGGTCAGTCCATGGAGGTAGGAGAGAAGGAGGAAGCTCTTCCCTAATTGCATTACGCAACGCCGATTATCCCAATTATATCACTTGACAACTCATTGTAAAAGCATAGAACAACAAAGGCCGCTTCTCGGCAGGGAGTACTCTTTCATGTTCCATGATCATCGCCGACAGAAGCTGGGCACGCTCAGTTGAACAAGATATGACCTGTGCGCAGAAAGGTATATCCCCGATGCGCCGTGGTTTGTTTACATGTGAATACGAAAACAAAGAAATTGAGTCGATTACAGCCGAAATTCTGAGTATTTCAGTCCAAAAAAATGGAGATAGCATGTTCCTTCTAAGATGAGTTACGTTGATTTAGTTTTTTGAAAACCTGTTTGGGATGTTTGAATGCGTATTTCTTAAAGTATGATATTTGGAGACAAATCTAACTTGACTTTTAAAGAAAATGCCGTATCTAACAATGACACCACCTTTGACAGTGCCCGTAGTTGCCCTTTTCCTCAATTTGGTCCCGAAGTTTGGTCATATTTACCACAGGATTGTAATGTTAGTTAAGAAGATCATGGTCAATAATTGTGCTTTTGTTATAAGCATCACATTTGGCAGAGAGGTAGAGAATTAAATTTGGAAACAATTGGATATGGAACACCTGCACAGGTCAAGTTTAATGTCACCTAGAGGTCACAAAGGTCAATGATTCAAAATACATGAAAACAGGCAGAATAAGGGTGCCTAACTCGTAACACATAAACATTCTCATGGATCGATTTGTGACATACATTTCGACTTAATCATAGAGGATGGTCGTCGTCATTTAAAGGGACACGAGATTTATGAGGATACAAATTTGTACAAATTTGCGCTTTGTTGTAAATATCAACCGAGGACATTGTCGTAGGTTTATTTAAACAAGAAAATAAAAGAAAAACACTAAGTTTGAACTCCCTGATGTCCTGATCGGCCCATAAACATGCATACTCGGATGGCTGTCTGCACACAGAAAATACAAAAGCATATTATTGCACGAAGATGGCTTTTACGGCTTATTGTCCCCTCCAGGTTGATTTAATATATTTGTAAATTTGTTTTAAAATGGGAGGGGGCATAATTTGCTGGAAAGTTCTCTTTCTCTTTAAGCTTAATACATTAACAAACCATGAACTTTCATTGAAGAGATACAGGGACATTAGCTCACTGGGATACCTTTCGGTGAATTTGTTTGAAAATGCTACAAATCATATCACATTTTAATCACCAAAACCACAAATGGACAATCGGATTTATATCATGCTCCATTGATAACTGAATTTTTCATCTGTATATTTCCTCAAACATGAATAACAGGAAATAGATTTGATTAGGCCTACATTGCCACAATAACAACGTACTACGAGATCAAGGTAATGCTGAATGCATGTGCATCAACAAGGGCATCGATGTACATTGCAATGCTTGGGAAATATGGCGATGGGACGTCCATTTTAACAAGACTTTGTACACGGATCATGGCTTAAAACATGTATGTTCTCTGAAGTGAAAATCAGATATCGCCAAGGGTCTATTTATTTCACAAAAGTGGCCAATTCGGACAAAATGACAAAAAGCGTGGGCAAATTCGGACCAATGAAAAGTTTGGTGCATGTTTAGACTATGGTATTTTCTTCCCAATCAACTTAGATTTGTCTCAGATATACTTTAGAAATACGGCGGCTACAAAACTTCAAGTTTAAAGTTAAAAGCTCAAAAGTACGAGTTAACACTAGAATCAAAGTAACATCTTCGGAACATGCTATCTCGCTTTCTAATAAAGGAACCACAAAATGATCCGAAATGTTCTTGTTTTACCTGAAGAGATTGCCGGTGACGTGGTTCCATGTCTAAAAATAATCAATACTCAGTATAATTGTAAACATTTAAGCCAAGGTCATGCTTTATAAAGAAATGCAGTACAAGTCTTACAATATAGCTATGTGTTTAACTATGTACATCGATGCAATGTAGTCAACATGCTAATCAGAATCAGTATATCGATCTCGTGTTGATTGTTTCCAATATAATAGTTTTTACGACCTGTTTTAACTTTTCTTTTGTTTTTTTTTTTTTTTGAGGGCGGCGATGATCATCGGATACACAGGGCATTGGGAAGAGCTTTCTCCTTATCTCATACTCCATGGTCAGTCAAATAAAGCAAACCAGGTTTTGTATGCCCAGTAGTTAAATCTTACCGAGCGTGATATTAGATCATCGCCAGCAACATACCTTGAAGACCCACAGTCCGGGATGTGTTTGTTTTTATTTTGCACTTGAACAACATGTAAGCACAAACTTAGGCTAATATCTTTCCGACACTGGAAGAAAAACTGGCTTGCAAAATTAGCTTAACCCTTTTCTTTCTCTCTCTCTCTCTCTCTTTTCTCTGTCCTTTTTCTCTTTTTTCTTTCCTTTCCTTTCTTTCTTCTTTCTTTCTTTCCTTTCTTTCTTTCTTTCTTTTTTCTTTCCTTTCTTTCTTTCTTTCTTTCTTTCTTTCTTTCCTTTCTTCCTTCCCCTTCCTTCCTTCCTTCCTTCCTTTCTTTCGTTCTTTCTTTCCTTTCTTCTTTCTTTCTTTTTTCTTTCTTTCTTTCTTTCTTTCTTCCTTCCTTCCTTTCTTTCTTCTCTTCCTTTCTCCAAACTGAAACTTAAGCCTTATAGGCATATGCTTGATGATGCACAATCTTGCAGTGTGCGTTTTGTCACTGGTGAGTGTGACAGGGGAATAAGTGACTTTTCCTTAAAATATTAATTGCTCTTTTCGCTGCATATTCAGTAGAGGTACTTATTGAATTGGAATGAAGGTGGGGCTATGAAAACAATTTTTTGTTGTAATCCAATTATTGGTTGCACCACAACTACTACTCATATACCATCCCACAGTAAATCTAGTACATATAACATTTCGTATCTCTCTTGAGAAAGTCTATTTTGCTTCTACTCTGACTTTAACATGTACCCTCAAATCGATTATTTTCCTAATGCTGTGAATATTTTATGCATGTGAAATTGTCACTTTTACTTGATACGTATGGCTTAACCTAGCTCTGATTTATCCTTGATGGAATGACACAATTGTAACCAGAAAAGTCTTTTCAGCTTCATAATTTGATTGAAGTGAGATTCGGTTATAAAACCGTTGAAGCCTAGCAGATTTTTGCGCTGTATAGAAATTGGGGACAAATGTGTCGGGAAAGCGGGATGTGGCATTATGGGAATCAATTACTGGATTATTACGTCTACTTCTGAAGATAGCTAAAATACTGTAAAGCAAAGTATTTTGGGGGTGATGATTTTTACAGATTTACCACAAGCATATTTTTGTGGCAAACATTTTGGGGGCCAATCCAAATTTTGTGATTTGCTCATTGTGTGTGGCTAAAATATGACTTCAGATCAAGTTTCAGGAAATACTTGTGCAAATTTAAAGGCACATTAAAAATGTTTAACCACACCCTGGTAGATTCTTGCATGGGTCATTTCGTTTTAGGTAGTGGTGTGCACCAGATGTCTGGACCACTATCCCAAAATAAACAAAATGGAACAAATTAGCACTTCCCTATTCCTACATTTGTGAATTGGTTAAGATTACCTTATTGATTAAGATTACCTTATTGATCAAGATTACTCGTGGTCAAGATTACCTTCATTGGTTAAGATTACCTCATTGGTCAAGATTGACTTATTGGTCAGATTGGCCTCATTTGTTAAGATTACCTATTGGTCAAATTAAACCGTCATTGGTCAATATTACCTCATTGTTAAGATTCCTCATGGGTCAAGATTACCTTATTGGTCCAGATAACCTCATTTGGTCAAGATTAACCTGTTATGGTCACGATCTCTCATTTTAGTCAAGATATACCTATTGGTCAAGATACCTTTATAGTTTAAATTGGCCTTATTGGTTAAATTGCCTTATTGGTTAAGAGTACCTTATTGGTTAATTTCCCTTATTGGGTTAGATCACCTTATTGGTTAGTCGCTTATTGTGTTAAGATCGGAGGGATAGCAAAATCATATCGACTGAAGATAGCAAAATCAGTTCTCGCAACAAGAAAGGAAAAATCAATTGTCTACTGGAGATAGCAAAATCAGTCAGTTACTATCAATAGGATGGATAGCAAAATTAATAAATGGTCTACGGAGATAGCAAAATAAGTTATCAGCAGGAGGGATAGCAAAATCAAATCTACTTAAAGATAGCAAAACCGTTCCTATCAACAGGAAGGGATAGACAAAATCAATAATATCTAATATAGATAGCAAAATCGGTACTATCAACAGGAAGGGATAGCAAAATCAATATATTCTACTATAGATAGAAAATCGTGGTACTATAAAACAGGAAGGGATAACAAATCCATATGATATCTACTATAAGATAGCAAAATCGGTTACTACAAACAGGAAGAGGGGGATAGCAAAATCAATTAATATTACTATGATAGCAAAATCGGTTACTATCAACAGGAAGGGATAGCAAAATCAATCATATCTAATATAGATAGCCAAAACCAAAAATGGTTACTATCAACAAGAAGGGATAGCAAAATTCAATTAAATATGACATAGATCGAACAATCGGTTATATCAAACAGGAAGGGATAGCTACAATCAATTTCTGTCTCCTGAAGAAGCAATAAAAAAGATACTTTGTAAACAACGCACGATTGGCAAAATTGTTACTGAAGCTAGCAAAAAAACAGGAAGTGAGGCAAATAACTTTTTGTTACTGAAGTTCTGCAAAATCAACTTCCATAAACAGGAGGTATTAGCAACATCATTCCAGTCTACGGAGATCGCAAAAACATTAGAAGCTAGAAAAATGGGACAAGTATCTCTTGAAAACAACATGTTACGAATCATCGCAAATCAATTCAGCTATCTAGTAAGGTAATAACAAGTGTCTATGAACGATGTACAAATCTGATTGAAAAGTAAAACAATCATTGAAATGCACTTGGTGAAGATAGCAAAACTTTTACTAAAAATAGCCTAATCCAAGAAGTCATTCAGACCATCCAATTGTCATAGTGTTATGGCAATTCCACCAAACACAGGTAAGGTATTCAAATGATGAAAAAAAATAAACTCTATAACCTTGGAATTTCTATCAAAATGTGATATTTGGACACAATTTTGTGCAATTGTCATAATGTAAGAAAGGCTCAATTGATGGGGAGGTCAAAAAAATAATCTGCAGTTTGACTAACATCCTAAAGACATAGAGAAAACTGATGATTGCAAGATGGCAAATTTGAAGTCTCCTTTGTTGTATGGTTCCCTGAGGTATTAATTTTGACCTTGAACTTTTATTGTCTTAGGTAACATTTTAAGAGCCAAAAGAGTGGTTTTTTAAAAAGCCACGTGAGACATTTTCTACAAGTATAAAGTTGGATGGTAGTAATGGCTAGTTAAGAAGATATTATTAGCCATGCAAATATCAAATTCTGGAGTAATAAACCCAACAATTTGGAAGTAGAGTACCCCCAGTTATTCTTGATTAAAAAATGTTACCTTGAATAAACAGTTTAAGACAAGACTAATTACTACTAATATTCACAAAATAGTTCCATTTAGTTGATTTAATCACACAAAAGTTAATTGCTCCAAATAATAATTAAAATTTATTTTACAGTCGGGGAAGATTGTATTAAAGGACAAAACATTTTGTGATTGCACAGCCTCCCCCCCAACTTACCTAAATGTTGAGGTTTTTTGCATAATCTGAAACTGTTGGGGCTGAGCTATCGTATGTGGGCACTATAGATGGAACAAATTCGATATTACACTAGATAAGTGTGATTTTGTATTTTCTCTCAGTAAGTAGACCCAGACAATTACAGGGTTGTCACCAGCCAAAATTTAGTGCCAGGCGGCAAGGACTGAAATTCCTGTGAGTGCTGGTTAATTTGGCTGAGTGCCGGTTGCTGCCGCTCGGTACCGCCCGGCGTAGTGACAACCCTGAGAGAAAATTACAACGTTGGGTTCTATGGGCACTGGGATACCACATTTGCTCATACATAAAAAAATCAACTAAAATTTTGTATAATTATAAAAAGTAATGATTTTTTGTTTGTTGGTTTTTGCAAAATTGGTAATGTGTAAAACCTTTGTGAATTTACAAATTAATTGCTACCAATAATTTTACAAGGGTTTTTTTTACATGAGGATGATTAAAATTTCTCGCATTTTGTTCTATCAAGGAAAATAGGTCTGCAAAAATTAAACGCTTTTTAGTATTTTTGCCCAAGAGGAAATAAACTTGAAAAAAAAATAATAAGGGACCTCAATCATGGTGTGAAAAATGAAAATCTCATGCATATAAAGGTTAACTTGGCTCACTCCATCATGTAATGGGGCATAGAAGTGGCATTGAGTGGATGATTTGAGTAAGATGCTGCTGTACTTGGACATGCCATGAAACTATAAAATCACTGCATGCCCCTGAAAAAATATTTTGTGTTGGGGGGATTATTTTTCATGATGATTTTAAAAATATACAACAAATGTACATTTCAAATTTTGCAGGTGCTTCTGATCACGGGATCATAAATTTTATAGTGAAATTTTTTGTGAGGTGTGAAAGTTGTGTATAGTGAAGTTATGTAAAAGTGTGGAAGATAAGCCACATGTAAAAATGTTTGGTCTGTTGTTAGAAGATAAGCCAGGGGAATTATAGGGCATGTAGAGATGTAATCAAAATTTAGTACCAATCTAAACCAATACTAATGTACATACCCTGTAGGATACCGTAGCAAGGAAATATTCAAATACACTAACTCAGATTCATTAGAAAAAGATTCTTCAGCTGTAGTTGGAGAGATTTTAGGCAAAAACCTTTCCTCCTCCTTTGCTGTAAGTGTTAGCAAGTCTAATTATGTGGAATATTTCATGGAAATGATAGTAGTAACAGGAAGATAAACTAAAATGATTCTTTGGTTATTGGTCTCTTCAGAAAAAAGAAAAGGCAGTAAGTAAACAGAGTCTTTAGACAGTGGCAGTGCCAGAGGTGGGCACAGGGGAAAATTCCCTTCCAAATTTTATCTTTGCTTGGGTGTATCCACATACGCTGATCGATTTTCATGATGGATACAATGGTCCTTGGGTTGTGTCCCACATGTTAGTGACCTCATATAACCTTGGTGACCTCATGTGCTTTGTCCCCATTCACAAACCAGGACGGAAGACAACAGCAAACCGTTTGTTAAAGAACAACAACAACACATTTTTTGAAGAGCACCCCCAATTTCCAAATATTTTGAGATTTTTGCACAGTTGTTATTGGTAATTGGCTAGTAAATATAATGGAATGGTAGGGTCAAATTCTCTATGTGTGGTAATAAAGAAGAGAAAATTTTGTAATTAGAATAATTAATATCGAAGATCTCGATAATAATTCAAACGGTTGCTGGAAATGTCCTTCCAATTAGCCTGGAAATTGCACCATGTACATGTTTACTCTCTTCCATTGGTTATTTCGTCAGTTCAGAAAAGTTAAGTTAGAGGTCAGTTTAGTGAGGTGCCACTATTCATCATAAACGGACTTAAAATTGGCGTTTCCAGCTGTGCCGTTAAAATTACACAATGTTTAATTTTATGACAATATGCCTTTTGATCATTTGTCAGGTCGCAGGTATAGTTTACTAGACCGTTACCAACACAACTGTGAAAAATCCAAATTTGGAAATTTGGGGTGCTCTTAAAAAAATGTGCCATTATTGCTTTAATTTCTTGATTACTGAAAATTTTAATAGCAAGCTATTATTAATTCTTATACTCTAGATATTAACCATGTTTTGATTAACACCTTGATGACCACTACCCTTCATATATTATCTCTGATTGGGTCATTACATGATATAACATGATCTACCCTCTTAGTCACCAATCAAAATAGTCCTTCTATATCAATAAGCACCTTTATCTGCTAGTAAGTGCCCATGAGGTTGAATTAAGTAAATGTAGGACAAGAAAATCTCAACATATAGTTGATATGACATTTTGTGTCCATTGTGGCGCCTCCTGTTGGTGTAGGAAGAGGAGAAGTCTGAAAAACTGACAAACAAAAGCTCCTATACTTTGCAATGTAAATTATGATTAAATTTAAAAATTTGTAAACTTTTGTTTCAAATATATTAATACCATCATTCTCATGCTTGCTAATGCTACCAGCTGCATATAGTGACCATTTAGATCAGGAAAGGTTCCGCAAGTATGACCAGATTAGGTGGTCTGTCAAAGAAATTAATGCATCTTTCTGCCTGCCGAGAAAACAACAGAGGGACACCATAAATGTCAAATGTGACCATCATAGGTCACATAAATTACTTGAAATATTAATATTAAAAAATATATCCAGTTCAAGCACATGGTGAAATTTCACTGCACATATAAAATTTTCATCTCATTTTGTTCCCCATTTCACCTAAGCATCCCCTTCCAACTAAAACCGGAACACCACCTTTAGTCTGCCCCTTGAGTAGTAACAATCAATGCTGTTGCTAGCTATGAATTTAATATCGTAGTTACAGAAATGAAGTCTGCACTCTGTGGTATGTAAGGAAGGGCTATCCATTGCATACAGAATTTGAAACTTATTGTTATAAATGTCTATTGTTTGTAATTTATTGTTGGCCTAAGCTGAACCAGTATGCAGTAGTCCAGTAGCAGAACCATTTAAGATCAAATTTCTGGTTTAATCTTTTCTACTGATGTTATCTCTTTGGGTGTTGAAGAATGAGGTCCAGGGTGGGTATGCAGTTTGTGAAATCCAAGATGGCTGCCATATGAAGGGGTCCATTTTGTGTGTGTGTGTGTATTGAAATGCACCTCAAATTTAGCTAAATTTTCAGGCAATTATCCGATAAAGCATCCCGTAATAACAAAGCATAAGGCAGCTATGGTGGATATCATATGTGTTACTTTCAAAAAGCTGCCGCATACTTTATTCCATATGGAACTATAACAGGATATTGTCAAATTTTATAGATTTATCATTGCAAGGATTCAGAAAATATAGAATTTGTATTATATAATTTCTGTAAAGATGAAAATGGCCTCTCTGTTGCAATGTTATAGTTGTACAATTCGTTGTGTGTATGGGCAGGCCCCTGACAGCAGTGACTCAGCAAATTGGTGACACCTCCGGGCACCGCCATTGGACGATTGCGTCAAACTTATTTGCATAAATGCTATTTGCTGCTATAGCATAGCTCATTATGCAAAGCATAGTCATTATGCCAAAGCATAGCGGGTTGCTCTATGCCCATTGCATTATGGGGCCGTTGTTATGTCCCTTAGCTGGCGAAGGTCTTGAGAGGTCTGTAATATTCCCAACCGGGAAGCTCCAAACGGAGTGTGATGAATGAACGTAAAAATCTGATTACGGGAATCGGCAGACAGCTACGGTCAATTCCCATTGATTGTTGTCCCTGGTATGGTGTTTATAGCCATGGACACGATGAGCCATATAAATCTTCATTCTTGTGGTACAGTTTAGTAACTTTCATTCATTGTATTAAGAAAATATGCCCCAGTTTTAGTATGATTTATGATACCCAAAGTATACAAGGTCCGTTCATAGAGGTTATATGGGTACAGATCACTGAACTCTGTCCCTGGTGCGATGAGCAGATTGTAGCTAGATTGTAGTACGAGGGTAAGGATTGTACTCTTCCATGTTGATCTCTGGAACAATGGTGACACTAGAACAAAATCTTTAGGGTGAAATGAAGGAACAATGGTGACACCAGACAACATCTTTGAGGTTGCAATGAAGGAAACCAATGTGACACCAGCGACAAACATCTTTAGGCGCAAATGAAGGAACAATGGTGACACCAGAACAAAATCTTTAGGGCAAAGGAAAGGAACAATGCGTGACACCACAGAAACAAAATATTAGGCGCAAATGAAGGAACAATGGTGACACCAAGAACAAAAATCTTTAGGTGCAAATGGAAAGGAAACAATTGGGGACACCAGAACAAAATAGTTGTTAGGCCGCAAATGAAGGAACATGGTGGACACCAGAACAAAATCTTTAGGTGCAAATGAAGGAAACAAGGTGACACCAGAACAAAATCTTTAGGTGATATGAAGGAACATATGGTTGCACACTTATGAGTCCAAAATCTTTAGGTTGCAATGAAGGAACAATGGGTGACACAGAACAAAATCCTTTTAGGTGGCCAAATGAAGGAAACAATGGTGACACCAGGAAACAAATCGTAGGTGCAAATGAAGGAAAAATGGTGAACACCAGAAAAGAACAAAAATCTTTAGGTTTGCCAATGAAGGACATGGTGAAACAAAGAACAAAAATCTTTATGTGCAAATGAAGGAAACAATGGTGGACACCAGAACAAAAAGATTGGGGGAAAAAAGGAACTCCTTAATGACCCAATGAACAATGTGACACCAGAACAAAATCTTTAGGTCCTGTTTTTGTGCCAAATGAAGGAACCAAAGTTCATTTGGGGGGATGCTGAAATTTGTATATGAGAGTTATGCAGTTTTTGTTCCCAAAGTTGGGAATTAGCAAATGGTTGGTTCTAGTTCTTATGTTGTATGTGAGGGAATAAATAAGTAAGGGCCTCCACTTTTTGTAAGCTTTATAAGTTGTCTAGTGGAGCCGGGAGTCCTGCATATTTTTTTCCATTTTCTGACTGATTGCTTATTTCACATTGTATCTGTTTACTTGTCAAAGGTCATCGTCATTTTGTAGTGAACACACTATATATAGCTACCATACTGCATTTACCATAGGATTGATTATTGACTTGGGCTCCTCTAGTGTTACCTACTGTACTATATCAAAGGTCATTCTTCCATCTATAGTGACACACTATAGCACCATAGTAGGTTACATAGGATTGCATTATGACCTTGGGCTCCCTTTAGTATTAACTCAATTGTACTTTATCAAAGGTCATGTTCCATCTTATAGTGAAACACTAAGCGACCATGTATTGGTACCATGGGATTGCATTATGACTTGGTCTCCTCTAGGTAGCTCAATGTATTCCGCAAGAGGTGATGTTCCATCTATAGTGGGAAAAACAACACTACAGCTATATAGTATGTACAATAGGATTGCATTGAGTTTACCTTGACCCCACCTTTCAAACCATCTAACCTGTGATTTTACAATGGACCGGGCAGAAGAAATTTGGCGTTTCAGCTCGCCGTTAATTCGTATAAATCCCAATTCAATTACAAAAAACTTTTTCTTATGACAAATACACACTTGAGCATTACCCAGATTGGTGTTTTGAATCAATCCCAACCAATGCATTGCAATGTGCCATTACTGTAGTACAAAACTAATTCAGGACTTAGGGATAAAAAGGTTCCAACGTTATGAAACCCACAGGACGTCATAACAACTAAAAATTCCCTATAGTACTAGTTTTGTAGGCAAAATTGAGCTTGAAGTTTCCTAGTCAAGGAGGATTTTAAATGTGTTAGTAGGAATAGGATTTTTGTTGGCTCACATGACCCTTTTGAGAGTGCAGGGATGGTGATGATTGAAAAATTCCCCAAAACTGGGGCATTGTGGATTGAATAATACACCCTAGGAGCATTAACTTCACAGGTTATGTTCACGAGACAATTACCCAATCCAACTGTGAAAATCTCCACCTTTTGAAAATGGGGGGCACTCTTCAAAAATGTGCTTGTTATTGCTTTAAGAGGTTAAATGATCCTCACCACCCCCAATGACCCAGTTGTTGGATTACTGGTCATTCGAGCTATGTCCCTGATACTGCTCTCAAGGCTTCACCTATAAAAATAAAACCCAAATAGACCTAAAATCTGAGTATCCATTTCAATACAGTAAGTGAAAACATATTATATAATGAAAAACACAATAAATTCAATTGGAAGATGTTACAAGTATTACATGACAAGCACAAAAGATGGTTGTTAAGTAAATGTCATTGATGGCTTGAGATCAACCCAGAAGGTGTTTTGAATCAATCCCATAATGCATTGCAATGTGCCTATATACTGTACTGTACTAAACACATGTCAGTACTTAGGGATAAAAAGTGTTTCAAAACCTTAAGAACCGCCAGATATTTCATGATCATGCTAAAAATTCCCTAAGTACTAACACTTTGTGGGTAAAATTAGTGTAAAGGTCAGGGTTTTACGATTTTTGTGGGATCACATGACCCTATTGAGGTAAAATTTGCCAAAACTGGTGCATTGTGGGATTGACTCAATACACCCTCTGAGATCAACCTGTATTAAGTATTGCTAGGATATGGCTGGATTTGAGTAATCATAATCATTGCAAGACTTGAGTTTTTATCAAAGTCTATTATACGGTTTTACATGTGGCAGGTGGTGGGAGTTTATGTGTCACACTGTTCAGTTATTTTGTGCTTACCAGACTGTGCGGGAGACTATGCAACTATCTGAGCTGCATGAGCTTATCAAAGATAACAGGAGCTCAATAAGACATGAAGAAATGGAATTTACACAAACACCTGCAAAATGCAATTCTTATTCAAATGTCATTTCAGTCAATGAATACTACATGTATTTCAATGTGCATTGTAAATGATATATTGTATTTGAGAAATAAATTTATTGAGTCAGATTTTTCAACTGCCATCTTGCTTTATGGATACATTTACTTACTGATTGTCAATTCAGTTTAGGTAACACTTGTAACTCGAAGGTGGTAATAAACCCTTTCAAAAAGTTTGTAAACCTTTTTTTCACACTTATTTATATATCTCAAATATGTGAAACCTGTTTGTATAGTGCTGTATATCAGTGAAAAGTTCATTTAAAGGCTGACTCGGAGATTTACAGATGAGGGCACCCTCAATTTTCTAACAAATCATGTTTTTGCATGTATATAATGCCTATCCACATACTAATAACTATGTAAAATAGCTAAGCTCAAACTGATTAATAAACAAAAAAAATATATTTAAAAATCTCTGAGTCAGCCTTTAAATGGAGACTTTGATGCTATTTCAAATTTGAATATTTTTGAAACTTTACCCCAACATGACCTTGAACATTTATTACCCAAATAGCCATTAACTGTATACTTCAGATAGGGAAACTATGCATTTAAATCTACATATGTTTCTAGCCACCAACATTTAACAAGGCAATATCCCAAGAATTTTGTATGAGATTGTATTTTGCTTGATATTATCCAAATATTTTGAAGAAAAAATGGTTAAAGCTTAGTAGATGCTATCTCTGAAGCTAGATAAGATAGCACACAACAGAATAAATTGTGTTCTACTCTATCTGAGCGAGAGAGGAAAGTGTTGAATATCATACCACGATTGATCAAAATGGAATAAAATGTAGAATAAAGGCTTGTTTCTTTTGCTGTGTTCTGTTGATGGCTTTCGCAACATCTAAATCCAAAAGAATAAAGTTTCACTAATGTTGACATTTGAGTGCACAATTTGTTTCAATTCACATGTGCGACGTGACTACAGAGATTTCTGTAAGATATTGACATATGTGATGTGATCAAGTAAAATGAGTGGGAAGTCACAAATATTGATTTTGAGATATAGCCAAACAAAGGAGAAAATGTCTTTTGTTTCCCTATTGTTTATGCCACCCTTCAACTGATTGTATATTTTGGAATTAATTGGTAAATTTCAATGAGGGTTACAGCAAAATGTAGCTTTTTAAATGTAACATACAGTTATATGGAAAAGTAAAAATCAAATCTGACCGACTTCAGACTCATTTTACTTGATCGCATCACATATGACTTGGCTTCAATGCGCCAGTGCAAAAAAGAATCAAAAAGTTCTTTTACCCAAAATAATGTTGCTTGCAGGGTGGAAAATATAGGGTGAGTCATTAAAAAATGGAACGTGATTGTGTCCACCATTTTGCATCTTTAAGAAATATATCGTAACATATGTGGTATCGACGGAAGGCTTATTTTATTAGCTTTAGTCAGTATAGTTAAAGACTGAGCTACTATCTTTTGAATCAAGTAGTCAGTTTTTTTGCCCAGTCCATTCCCCTTTGAATGCATGGCGGTCAACGAAGCAAATTGCTGTCCAAAATGATGATAGAGGTATGTCCATGTTTATGTTAATTTATGTGGTATCTGAATGGTGCAAAAGCTAATGATAAAGGAGGTTTCATTTAAAGCACTTTTTAAAAAGATGCGGCATATTTTGGTCTACAAAGGCTGACTCAGAGATTTCCCGATGAGGGCGCACTCAATTTTCATACTTGTCGTGTTTTTTGCATATGCTTGTCCATATACTAATCATTGTGTGAAATAACTAAGCTCAAATCGAAGTCCTTCATACAGAAAATCACAACTTTGTTATAAATTCCGGATCCAGAATTTTTGTTATACACGGTATCCTATGCATACGGCACTGTTATACTGGGCATAAATGTTTACTGCATGAAAACGGAAAATCCGATTCATATCTAACTTTGGAATTGAACATTTTAGGTGACTATCTTTAGTTCTAGATGACTATTTTTAATTTCTACTCAAAATAATTATATTTCGAAATCTCTGAGTCAGCCTTTAAGCATTTTTCTACTTCAAAATGTTGTCACCGATGTTTGTTTCTTTGTATGTTTCATTCAACTCTAACAGAACTGATACATAAAGTTACTTTATTTTCAAATAAATTTAATGAGTAATGAAGGTATAGAAATGTATAGAGGGCATCAATAGTAAATTGTGGCTGCATTTTATGGTGTTAAATATCATCATATAACTTCAACGCTCGATAAATAACCCAATTTCCTTCTGAACATTGATTTGCTTCCATGAATGCTGTTCATTTTAATGTGAATTCGTGGACAAAGCACAAAACTGACTATTTGAATTTAAAGGACAAATTACCTAAATGATGTGAATGATCTTTGCAGAAAATTAAAACTAATAAAATAAGTTTTCTGTTTATACCACATATGTTAAGATACATGTTTTTATAAAGATACAAAAATGGCAGACAAAATCAGAGTCCATTTTTATGACCCACCCTATATAATTAACTTTCAGAAAAATATGCACCCAAGAGTTTTAAGCATGAAAAAATGAATTTTGAACCTTTACACACATTGCAATGAATAATAATCTAAACCAAAATTCTCAGAAAAATAGTGATTTTAATGTACAAGGGAGTTTAAAAAGAACATGATGAATTCTTTTTAACCTTCTAACACATAGACAAATGGGAAACTTAGTTTACATTATGCACTTATAACAATTGCGATTTTTGTAAACTGGGCATCTAAATTTTATTTTGTGAGACAACATACAAATTCTGTGGAACCATATTTATGATGGGTAAATTTCAAGACATTTTAAGAAATTGTTTCTTTTAGTAGATGTTTTAACTCTGCTGCATCTATGTGTATTTGCTAAGATATCCAACATCCCTTAATTCAAGACATTTTAAGATGTCAGCCATCTTAGCAGATGGTTTTAGTTCCAACATCAATGTTTATCTTACTAAGACATCAAAAGAATTCACAAAAGGGGTTTCTTCCCTGAAGGCACTTTGAAATAACATATTGAAAGTGGGGGCAACACAGCAAAACATTTCATGAAGGTGCATGGTTGTAGCATCCGTTTTTGGAGCAATAAAGTTGTCTTTTTGCCAATAATGGTGAAAAGGAATAATCCTGCGTCTCAAGACTATGTTTGTTATCTCTGATGACCATCTACTTGATATGATAGCTGACATGTTGGCTAAAATTTGACCCAATTTTGCCTGCTATACTTAGAAAATGCAAAATACTTTAAGTAGTGTCTAACCGATCACCCGAATATCTGTTGAGAACGATTACAGCTTTAAAATTTCAAAATCGGTTCATTCTGATTCCGATTTTTTCTGTGTATTTTTTTGCGTTATCATCGCTGTTTTCGACAGCCAGAAGGTGCCAGAAAGTAGCAGATCGATTTGGGTAAACTACTAAAACAGCGAAATAGTAAGTTAGGAACAACCAGCACCTTCCATGGGAACAACATACACACTCTTGTGTACATAACATAATAAATTGATTGTTTCAGTTTTGATTTATTTTCACCGTTTGACTGTCAGTTTGGAACAGTTTTAATTCAAGTTTGGACCTCTTTGATATTAATTTAATCAGTATAGACAATCGGTAAAAAATGAGAATTTTGCCGATACCGATCAGGTCATAATCGGCCCGATTTCAGATATACCGATCATATCGGTTATTCTCTAACTTTAAGGCATCTTTTGTAATTGTTATAAAAATGTTATATGTCAGTCCTCTGAAAGGTTTGGAAAAACTTAGGTTTTAGAAAAAGTTTGTTTCTTAAAAATGTTTCAACTTAAATGTCTTCAGAACATTTTGAGGATGTTTGTGTCATACATCTGAGAATCCTCAAATGTTTAATGGTTTAATTCCTTTTAAATTTGCTGGTTATCAAGAACGTTATGCAAAGAAAGTGGTATAAGGAGCTGATATGACCTAACACAAGCAATTTAGAGACAGAATGGGCATTTTAAATTTAGAAAAAAATGACTGATTGCATGCGCGGATCTAGGGAGGGGGACGAGGGGGGCACCTCCCGGTAATTCTGCAAAATCTTGCAAAATCAGCCCATTTTGGACAAGTTTCAGCCTTCAGCCTCCCGGTAATTTTGATGTTTTTCAAATCCTGGATCCGCCCCTGGATTGTGGCTTTATTTTATAAACACGCAACTGGTCGTCTTTTTTTTCTTCCTGTCTATGAGATGAATTTTGTTTGAATAATGTTTAATGTATGTCTGTTGGTTTGTATGTATGTTTGCGGGTTTTGATGGTTCTGTGTATAATTTCTTTTCCCCCCATCAAAACCAAGTACAGGAAATAAAATTATGAAAAAAAATGTGACAGTTAGATAATTTTACACATTTGAGATTAAATAATTACCCAACTTAGATAAAAGTTGTCATTTTATGCATCTAATGTTCATTTTCTTTTTCTGTTTTTTTTAATGCAAACATCATTTGATCTTTTGGCTGTGTTGCATTGACGAAATACAGGTAAGCTAAAATACTGTACAACCTGCATTATTTATGAGATTTCAAGGTCAAATACTCAACTTCAGATCAGAGGGGAATTTGTGACATCACATCATAGAAGGCAGGTTACAACACAATGTCTTAATTCCACCAACATTCCTTTAAAGCAATATTAGCACATTTTTTGAAGAGCGCTCCCAATTTTCAAAATTTGATATTTTTGCACAGTTACGTTGGTAATTGTCTAGGAAACTGTACCTGTGAACGAGGATGCTAAAAAATGTGTATTTATCCCAAAAAGCATTTGTTGTATTTCGACTAGGGATCCCAGATTGGACTGAGGCAGATGCTGGAGACATGCGATGGTATTCAGTCATGATGAAATAGTGCACCTCGAGAAAATAACCCTAACTTGGCTGCCTGAAACTATAAATAACTAAGGATGCGGTCGCACGTACATGGCGCGATCCGGCTATTTCACATGGAAGGCCATTTCCAGCAGCCCCCCGATTAATAATTATTCTAGTACAAAATTCCTTAGTTTGTGGCACAGACATTTTCGAGGATTAACATTCACAGGTCTGAGATGTACTAGCAAGTCAGTTTACCAATGCAATCGTGTAAAAAATCTCCAAATTTTGAAAATTGGGGGCGCTCCTCTTCAAAAAAATGTGCAATATGCTTTAACAAAGCATGGATTACTATGCTATAGAAATGCAAGCCTCCAGATGTTAGTAGGTATTATGTCAATCAGAGATGTAACTTTTCCGGAAATTTCGGATTTTTGGCCTAAATAAAAAAAAAGATCGGAAAAAAAAAATTAAATTTTTATTTTTTTTTCTTAATTCTGAGGTTGAAGTGTTAATGATAAAGTATAACTGCATATTAAAAACCACAGTTTTAAGTACCAATATTTATTTGGTTTTGAAGGGTCTTGTACCCCAAAAAATTGCATAAGAATTAGGCCGAGGAGCTTCAACGGAGCTAAGCTAAAATTTGGCCTTCCCGGTCGGTTCACATTTGGATTTTAAGGGGAAAAGGGAACTACTCATATGTTGTTCTGCGTCAATGAAAGAATTCCCAAGGATTTTAATGTTGCTATTTTTTTTTTTTGATGTTTTGGATCGTGGACCAGACAATGTCAGAAATGATGGGTGTTCAAGTTGTTCCAGGACTGCTTACCCCCTCACGGGGAGAACATGGCTATAGGGAGTCACCCAGACCTTCCTTGGGGTGTTTTTGCAATGGTGCTATCACCAAATCAGTTCAAATTAATACATTTAAAAAAAAAAAAAAAAATGTGCATGAAAAAACACAAAAATTTGCCCTGACCTGTTAAATAAACGTGACGCGCACATGTTTTCATGGTTTGCATATTTTCGACTTACTATGCTGAAAAAAAATAAAAAAAATTTTCGGTTTTTTTGTTTTTTTTAATTGTAGATTTTGTTGGCTGATCCATTTTTACCCCATTCCAATGGGATTTACACATTTAAGCTAGGTTTCAGTTCCATTATTTTGTCTGAATGTGGTGACAAATCTTTCTGGATCAGCCGTGCAAATCTTTCATATCTAGCTCATTTCTTCACCAAATGACATCATTTTTTCAGTACAGAGAGTCGAAAATATGCAGATCATGAAAACATCAACTGCGTCACAGTTGACTAACAGGCCAGGGTCAAATTTTGTGTTTTTTCATGCACAAATTTTTTTGATTCACTCTGTACATTTTCTGCTTCAATGACAAGAGCAATCATTTGATACCAACAAGATCTGCGCATTTACCCTAGGATGACCTTGAACCGTTATAGCCCCAGAACCAAGACAAACTATAATTTTAATCCTCATCACTTTCTGACAGTCTAGGCCATATTGAAACCTTAACAGCAACAAAACCAATTTTAGCATGAAAATTCTAGGGGAGTACACACCATACTGCACTACAGTACGGGTTGGCGCAGCGTATCTTCCCTCGCCTTTCACCAATTAGGTCTCGGGTTCGTTCTCGGCGGTAATTTGGTTTCTTGATCCATACTCGTTCCCGCAGGTTTTCTCCGGGTACTCCAGTTTCCTCCTGCTTCTAAAATCAAGCTTCTTGGCATAAATCTGTTCTGGTAACATGTTCGCTGAATTGGCTGGCGCCGCCTTTCAGGGCATGCGCCGCACACGCCTTGAAAACGTTTCACGTGGTAGTCGAGGGTTAAAATATTCAAATTATTATTATTTGAATATTTTTGCATGGCTTTACTTCTTTTGATGTGGCAGGTCACAATTACCTCACCTGCGTTAGGTGTTTGAAGAGTGTAGTATATGTTATGGTATTGCCTGCTTTACTTCTTTTGATGTGGCAGGTCACAATCAGTGGCGGAGCAAAGTGAAATTTTTTTTGGGAAAAAGTGAAATTCTGGGGGGACAAAGTATCAAATATTTATAGATTTTAAACCAATTTTGGCCCAAAAATCGCTGATTTCTCCCAAAATTTGGTGATTTTTGGCCCCAAATCGCTGAATTTTCCCCCAAATCCCTCATTTTTCTTTCGGCCGGGAGAGTGGGGGGGCAGGGGAACTAGGGGGGGCAAGAAAAATATTTACTGCCAAAAAGTAAAGATGGGAAAACATTTTCAGTCCAGGTCCACATTGAGGAATATTCCACCCAAGGTCAGTGCATATTATAAACACCCAAATTTAGTTGATTTTATATAGAATCTAACTTGTTGTAATTTATTTTATGTAAATTGAGGTCAATCTCAAAATTTGCACACTCAAAAAAGTTCTTTTGAAATAAGGTTGGTTGTTATAATGTGACGGTAGGTTTCCTCTCGTCGACATCACTAACTAATGCTAATACATGGATATAGTTTGCTACTTCAAGTCACCTATAAATTGCAGTGCAGTTTGATATCATAAATAGTACAAATAACAGAGTACAATATTTCCGGAACAAAAACCAAAAAGAAAAATGGAATCCATTTGTTTAATCTTGTTATCATAACCTATTCAGAAAAAATAAACCAGCATTTAATTTATGCAGTGAACTTGCCGGGAGTTATAACAAGGAAGACGAAGATAGAGTAAAGTGTAATTGTATCCGAGGTGCTCCCAGCTGATGCAGACTTAAATATTTGATCACAAATATCTTAAAGGCACTCTCTTATCTCTACCGTGAATTAATGTTCCTTTTGGTTGTTATTTTCCACGCTGTATATTGAACGCTTTGTTACCTTTAGAATTTAATAGTTTAATACTTGGTTCAGGGTTATGGTAGGGCAAATTAGAGATGAAGAGTATGGTTTTGAGTTGGGGTTAAAGGTAGAGCTAAGATAGTGGGTGAAGTATAATTTTGTTATTCCCTGGTGGCTTTAACCATTCGGATATGTCGTTGTCGTTGTCGGCAGTGATGGTCATGGTGGTTTCTGTCTCCACAGAGAATTTGCTGTACTGACCAGATACCTGGTCCAATTTTGATGAAGCTGAAGCACTACACAGCTGTTTGAAAGTCTGATTTTTTATTATGACAAAACGAGAATAAAACAAAAATTATCAACGGCTACACACTTTTGACGACTAAGTTGGAATGTAAGTATTAGCCACACATAGTCCTGGGTAAATATGATTACGAAATTTCATGCGGGCAATTGATTTTTTCCTAAAAATCTAGTTTTACAGTCTTTCTATGGGACCTAATGGGCATTATAGAGGGCGCTAAACATACAATTATGACCTTTGTAGGACTCTATATGGCAAGATTCCCGCAATGTTTTTTTCTGATTTTTGCGGAGGTAATAGGTCTTGCATGTCCCTACATATATCAGTTGTCAAAATTGTGTCGCCATTGCTTAAAATTACTCTAAAATAAAAGAGACAATTTACATGGGGTCAAACAGCTGTGACTACAGCTGGTGGGAGATACAGATCTATAGGTTAAGGTCAAATGTCATATCTGTCAACTATTTTTATGTTCTCCAAGTTTGAGTTAAAACAACTAATTTTATGGTTAAATATGACCATGAAAAGTCGTTTTCACTCGTGGGGTCATTTTATTTGTAGTCGGTGCATATTTGACCCCATATTTTTAAGTGTGTAGGATCGTTAGTCCTGCACTTTATCTGTTACACCACCAGTGGCGTAACCAGCTTTTTTCAGGGGGAAAAGGGGGGAAGCATATATTAAAATTTGTTAGTATAGTATAATAAGCCTATGTTATTTTCGCTGTAAATTGGCACATGTGCAGAAAATAATTTTTCAGGGGGGGGCAAGATTCCCCACAAGGGGGAAGGTGCCCCTCTGGTTATGCCACTGCTCAGGATGCCTAAAATTTACAGAGGATATCAGATATGCTGTGAGAAAGATGGTAGACCTCAGGGGGTTAAAATTTTTTATTATAGCAATAATATCCTCGCCCACATCACATACTGTCTTATCTGAAATTTTTGACTTTTTTGAAATATTTTGCATATGTACTTATAATGTTATGGTCTATACATGCACAAAGTTACAATCTTGAAAGGGACCTAATTTGTGAGATATTAATTAAGAATTTTGATCAATAAGCTCAAAACTGCATATCGCGATTTCACATACTGTCGTATGTTTCATTTACACGTAATTTCAATAGGAGTATAATTAACGCTGTTCGTAAAACAAGCTGTTTACGCTTTTCACATTCAGATCTATGTGCGTCGTATCTGCCTCGTGCGTGAACATGACGTGTTTCACATAGAGATCTATCTGAACGCATTGAAATATAACGGTGAAAATACGACTTTTTGCGTTTCACATACAGACTTATGACTTTGAAGCTTTATATCAGGACAGGAATACAATTGCATTTTCAAAACTCAGCAAGGTTAAAACTTAAACTTCAGTATGTTTTCTTCTTAATGCAAAATTAAAAAGTAAATTTTGTAATGTTTAATTCCATAGTACAAACATGAAATCACCCGGTAGAATTTCAATTGTGATTTTCTCGAAAACGGCATTTCGTCAGATAAGACAGTATGTGATGTGGGCGACGATATAAGTAGCAATGTAATATATAATCAAATCAGTGGCGTAGCCAGGTGGGGCAGAGGGGGGCAGAATGCCCCCTCTGACAAATTTTTGAGGGGAAATCGGGAAATAAAACACTGATATTTATGTTAAATCAGCTCTTTTTCTGATTCTTTTGCCCTGCAACCGGGAAATTTTTGCTTGTGATCGGGACATTTGTTGCAAAAATGCAAATGGTGCGCCCGCAGGCGGAGTGGCCATCTCTCTGTCATTGGCGTTTGGGCCAGACTCCCTCATATAATGTTGCTGTGGGGGGTTCGCCACTCCTCCCGCACAGCGAGTCTGTTTTGCATTCCCAGCATATGCCGGTACCCATTTATACTCCTGGGTGGAGAGAGGCAAGCGAGGTAAAGTGCCTTGCCCAAGTGCACAACACATTGGCGACAGCGGGGCTCGAACCCACAACCTTATGCTTATGGGGCGAGCGCTGATCCACTGCACCACATGTGCCCTCAACATTTGTTGCACCCACCGGGAAATTGCCCCCTCAGAACCACTGGGCTGGCTACGCGCCTGAATCAAATATTTCTTTACCAAGCTCTTCATGCCAATTTCACTAATACTTTGCTGTATCTATTAATACATCTACAAAATGACTGATTTATTACATACATGATTATTTACATTGCTTCCAGGACCTTTATGGCTGCTCCAAATAAGGGGTGTTTCCATAAGGTGACACCTTTTTCTGACATACTTTTCTGACACCCTATGAATTCGGAAACCTTAACGGACCTTAACAGAATTAAGGTTTCCAAATTCATAGGGTGTCAGAAAAGTATGTCAGAAAAGGGTGTCACCTTATGGAAACACCCCCAAAGGAGCATGTTTTTTGGGACTCTGTAAAATAAGATTGAAATGGATCACATCAAGTTTGTCTGTAATCACTCTGTTGGTTTCACAACTTCTCATATCTCTTATTGCTATGAGCATGAGGGGTAGCCACAATTTGCGCACCCACTGCAGTCTGCACCCAGTTGAATTCAGCAGCCTTGACGGAATAAAGTACAGTATCACGTGCACTTTATTCCATCAAGGCTGCTGAATTCAACTGGGTGCAGCCTGCAGTGGGTGCGCAAATTGTGGCTACCCATGAGCATGAGCTCTTCCATTATATAAAGCATTAGAAAAAAATCCCCATAATTGCACAGGTCTATTTTCACTAAGTTCTTCATGTAAATTTAAAAATTAACTGATTGTAACTATTGTCTATAAATTTTTCATCTTGATAGAATGGTCTTCACCCCAAAACCCTTATTTATAAAGTTTCGCGCCAATATTTCAACCCCGTTTTGAAGTGAGAGTTAAAAACGTGATTTTGTAATCCCATAGAGTACTATGTAAATTTAATATTGGTTGACCAAAATACGATGTTATGAGCAAAAATATACCCTAAACCAAACATTAGCCATAAGATTTCACAGGGTAAATGAGAAAAATAGTAGCTTCTGATACCAAAATTTTGACCACTTTCGGTAAAATCCAGGGTCCCTGGGGACAAGGCTATTAGCGATCGGACCATGGACCTTTAATATCTATACAAAATGACACATTAATTCTGTCTGTTATATTGCTTGCAAGAGGTATTTATGACTACTCCAAATTAAAGAGACACAAGGATATTTTGTGGTACTATACGGACGTAAAATAGTACCTTGCACACTTCTTCATAGTGAAACCATTTCAAATCATGTGAGAGACATTTAAAGCAATATTAGCACATTTTTTTTAAGAGCGCCCCCAATTTTTCAAAAAATTGAGATTTTTACACTGTTGCATTGGTAACTGGCTAGTAAACTATACCTATGAATAGTTGAGCTCGAAAATGTGTGTGTGTCACAAACGAAGGAATTTTGTAATTAGAATAATTATTATCGGGGATCCCGATAATAATTCAACGGCTGCTGGAAACGGCCTTGTGAAATAGCCGGGAAATAGCGCCATGTACGTGTCTACGCTCATCCATTAGTTGGTTTATTGGTTCAGGCAAGTCAAGTTAAGAGGTTATCTTCTCGAGGTGGCACTATTTCATCATGGACGGACATAAACGTAGCATTTCCAGCTCTGCCGTTAAGTCCAATCTGGGATCCCAATTCTAATTACAAAATCGCTTATTTTATGATAAATACGCATTTCTTAGCATTTTCGTTCGCAGGTATAGTTTCCTAGACAATGACCAACGTAACTGTGCCAAAATATCAACTTTTGAAAATTGGGGGCACTCTTCAAAAAATGTGCCATTATTGCTTTAACCAATTAACAAGCTCAAATTCATTAATGAAGACCATAGTTCAGACTGTTTCCCTACAACCTCATCCCCAGAGTCACAGTGTGGTGTAATAAAACAAATACTATATGGTTTATATCTGGAAAATAGGACACACTTATTTCCCTTGGTACTGACTACAGGCCTATTACCCCTTACCCTTTGCACAGCTGTTTGAAAGTCTCATTTATTATGACAAAACCAGAATAAAACACAAATTATTACTGGCGACACAGTTTTGACAACTGATTTGGATTATTTAGTCCACTAAGTACATCTTGTGTAAATTTTACGAAATTTCATTGCGGGCAAATATGATTTTTCTTACAAACCTAGTTTTTCATGTGTTTCTATGGAGAATGGGCATATAGAGGGCGCTATAACATACAAATCATGACCTGTTGTAGGCCTATATGGCCAGATTCCCACAATAGATTGTTGATTTTGCAGAGCGAATAAGAGTCCTCGGCATGTCAGTACTTATATCAGTTGTCAAAATTGGTCGCCACTGCCTATAATTGTTCTAAAAAAAATAAAAGAAGAGGACATTTGCCCATGGGGTTCAAACAGATGTGTTTGGAAGGGGTGATTGATAGGCCCCTTCATGTTGCTCCAATCTGGAAAAAAAAATTAGTTGAAACCACTCTCAACAATTCTTCATGTAACCCGGGCCAGAGTTGAGAGCCATATTACTAGCACGGTGCTATAACCAACTGAGCTATAAGACTGGGTTGGTATACAATGTATATGAAATATACCATTTGATGCTATCCGCTAGGAAGCGATGGACACCTTCAGGACCTAACTCATAGGGTAAAGCGCCGTTGCTGTAGTAATATGGAGGGTCGCCGGTGCGAAATCCGGCCAAGAGCACTTGGGGGTTTTCAACCCTGTGTGTGCTGGATATTCTCCAGGGAAAGATTAATAAATATTGCATCTTGTTACCTGGAGAACTACGTAGTAAAATTCATTCAAACTTTTTTTAACAGGTGGAAGGATTTTGAAAAATTCATTTAGATATTTTAATATTTTTCTTTGCCAAGCCAACCCTTTAACATCAAGGCTTATGGTTGCTATGGACGCGAGCTATCTATGAGATTGAAAGCATTAGAGAATCCAACCCCCCACCAAATTCTGTAGAATCCTGAGATTAACTAAAGGTTAGCATTTTCCTGACTGCATGTACTGCCTTCCTAGTAAGCATATATTTTGGTACCAAATTGCAGAAGAAAATGTTGTTAGATCTGTAAGCATGGTCCTGAACTAAAGTGAGAGAGTTTTAAAATGAAAATAATTTTAAAAAACAGGCAAAATTGATGAGTAAAATGATTGTCTAGCAATGGAGCAGGGTTTGAAGCTTGGCCTGCACACAGGGGTGTCTCCAGACCTCCCCAGATTATTTTTAATGGGGGAGGTGGGTTGTAAGATTCACACAATTAACCAACAAGCTGACCATTTCCGACATTAATATCAAGTAAACAACTTTTTTTTGTGATGTATAATGATGTATCTTTAATATGACTTCACAGTGTTAATACTTCCTTTTACCAGAGTGTTTGAAATTCTTTCCCATGACTCTCTCGTGAAAAAAGGTTGTAACATTTACAGGAATTTAAAGAGATTAGCCCATTTTGACAAGTTTTAACTAACACTACAAAGCAAACTATGACAGAAAAAAGTATCTTTGTTTTATATCTTTAAAAGTTACATCCTTTTTCTACTTCAGCTTGTTCACATAGCTCTCAGAATCGAAGAATATGGTGGATACATCGGCCAATAATGCATTTATTTCTCTGACTCAGAACAGTGTAGCAGTACAGTAGGGGTGAACTTGGCACTGAATGTTTAACCCTGTCTGTGTTTTCCCACTTGTATGTTATTTGAACTTGTATTGGGCTATATTTCAGACAAGATTATTAAAGGCTGACTCAGAGATTTCCCGATGAGGGCGCACTCAATTTTCAAACAAATCGTGTTTTTTGCATGTACATAATGCTTGTCCATACACTAATCATTGTATGAAATAACTAAGCTTAAATCGAAGTCCTCCATATAGAAAATCACAACTTTGTTATAAAATTCCAGATCCAGAATTTTTGTTATACATGGTCTACTATAGCACTGTTATACTGTGCATAAATGTTTACAGCATGGAAACGGGAAATCCGATTCATCTCTAACTTTGGAATTAAGCATTTTAGGTGACTTTCTTTGGTTCTAGATGACTATTTCTAATTTCTACTCAAAATAATTATATTTTGAAATCTCTGAGTCAGCCTTTAAAACTAATGCCACTCAAGAAAATAATTTAGTCTCATAACCATTGTCCTAGTCATACCCCTTTTGGTAAAGTGACACTCTACAGCTATCAAAATGCCATCTGATATCAAAGTAGAATAAGGAGATTTGGCACTTCAAGATTTAAAAAAAATATTGCTGCATGCATGTAAAATCATCCATTTTTTAATTAAAAAAACTGAGTAAAGCGAGTGAAAAAATGCAATTTAATTTTAAAAAATGGTGAATTTCTAGGGTCATTCAACCCCCCCTAGACAGGGTTGTCATCGCATTTTTAGCTCTCACATCAAAACATGTTGAAATATCAGTGTGAAACTTAACAGATGGGGTGAAGGCCATTCTATTGAGATGAAAACTGTATATACCTTAATCAGGTCATCCCCTTTAATATAATCTGAACCGTTTACCTAAGAATAGCATATGTACCTAAGCCTACATGCAAATTCAATTTATTTTGGATTAAAGTTGTAATTTTTTATTTTCTGTCCAAAAATGGAGTGATACAAACATTTGCTTACAACATCAAAGTGCACCATCAGAATCCCCTTAACTTTAGGAAATTACCTTTTCTTGAGGATATCTAATGAACCATAAACAAATATGAAGGTACTTGGATCACAAAAATGCACCTTTAATCTTATAGATTTAATCTATTGCTCTTTCACCAAACCTGGCTTGTTAGCTCATTTGGGTAGTGCCATGCTGGTAATACACTCCCTCCCTCCCTCCCGCCCGCCCGCCCCCAAAGTTTTGAAGTGTTATGTAATAAATGCATGTGCTCTAAACGGGGCTCTAAAACCAAAGATATGATTCACCATCTTGGAAAAGTCACCATCAAAAACAAAACTATTTAAAGGCTGTACCAAGAAACTTTTTTACAAGGCATGTCAGTTAAGATATTATTATTACAGTGTAAAAGAGACCCCCAGGAGAGACCCATACACTCTAAAAACACCTAATCACATTATCGTGTAAAATATGACTTCACTATGTTATATTACCCTCAAAATTTTGATCAAATATTATTTTCTCAATTTTATTTGAGAAAAGATTTCTCACAGGAAAAGTACTTTGTTTACTATAACAGAGAGAAAGGGGAATACCCCTAGTGTTGTTTTGCAAGGTGCACCTGTTAGATTGCACAATAGGGGAAGTGGGGAATTCCCCAAGATGTAAACTTAGAAACTGAGTCAACTTGTTTATGCATTGAGATCAAACATTGCAGAATCTAGGTAATTCCCCATAAAGTTATATATGTGAAGTGATATAATTCAGATGATGTAATTTATGTAAATTCCAATTGGTCAGCTAGTGCAAGGTTATGTTTATGCATGATTCAGTGGTAATATCTATTTTAAGACTTGGGAACTTTGTGAAGTCAGTATATAATGGAGATTTGAGTTAAGTCTCGCCGCCAGCAGCAGTTATAATCAAGAGCTATAACACTATAGTTATAGCTAGTTTTAATCTACAATAATGGTAGATTTATGCTTCACATTGTGCCAGGATTTATTATATTTTCAATTCCACGTGAGCAGAGTGCTATAATTATTCTACTGACGTCTTTGAAGCCGAAAGTGCTGGGAATCAAAATAGGATTCCAAGTTGTGGATAGATAGAAATCCTGGACTGATATATTGTGGAATATTAGTGTCGTCGAGGGACTTATTTATCCTTGTCGTCTTGAACTGCTGGACAAAAGTTATCTTCAGGACTGAGAAGATTCCCATGGAATATTACCTGAGGATTTTCAAGTATGACTTTGCATGCTGTCATTTTGGAGTCTTCGCTTTGAGGACATATCATCGTTGAACTGCAACGCTACTTTAAGTTGGAGACATAAATGAACTCTGAGTAAGATTAGAATTGTTAAGTGTAATTTTGAATTGTATAGATAATTGTGCTTTGGACATATCAAATTCTTGATCCAATCTGATTCAAATAATTAAATCTGTTTTGTTATATAAAATTCAGATCACTGGTGCACAAGGCTGGTTTATTTGTGTTTGAAAGGTATCTCTGACCTTTGACGTCTACGAGACGTCATAACAACTAGGTTCTAGTCAAATTTAACTAGAAAGTAGTTGAATTGTGTGACAAGATTCTGGTCAAATTGAAGAAATTAAAGTATATGTTAACAAAAAAGAAAAAAAATAACATTATGAGGCTTTATTCCGGTGAAATACATTATATAATTGTGTTATCAATCAACCAATTTTATTGATATTTGACAAAGATATTTTTGACTAGAAAATCTAGTTAAAATTTTCAACTAGATTTACCTAGTGAAGTCATATTTTACTCAATTATCTAGTCAATTTGACTAGATCATTTTTAGATCAGTGTAGTCCCCAGTGGCATAGGCAGCTTTGTGGTTCTGAGTGGGCAAAAGCCCAGTCAGGAGATTGTGAAAAGTCTAGCCTGGTCAGGGGAAAAGTCGTCCCAGTCGGAGGGTAAATAGGGTTAAAAAAACTCTAATTTTCCATGATTTCGCATCAAAAATTCCAGATTTTACCTCATTTTTTTTCAAGGTGGCACTCTGCAGAGTTCTCCCTGCCTCCCTATTGCCTACACCACTGATTCACCTGTTCATTTCTCACTAAGTATCACATACACCACATAATGAGCCTATTACAAGAATGAACCAGAGTTTAAAAGCTTCAGTCATTGCGTGGGTTGTTGTATGTGATTATATTGTAACCTACGACAAGGAGGATTTAGTTACAAGTGTATTATTCTGACCACATCATATGTAATTAAATCATGTCAAGTATGTATGATCCAGTTGTAGTTAGACACACTTTAAAGCCATAATCAGTCATTTTCCCCAAATTCAAATGCCCATTTTGTCTCTAAAACTGCTAGTGTTAAATAATTGTCAGTTCCAACCAAATTCATAATAATCATAATCATTCCACACACACAATCACTACTTAGCATTAAAGCGGCACTGGCACATTCACAAAATGTGAAATTTCTTCAATTTGCTTGCAAATATAGTTTAAATAAAATAAAGTAAACCTTGGAAAATACAGATTATTTCACACATAAATATAACATGCCTAAAAACAGATAGGGCATTAATAAGAGGCTAAAGACATTTAATTAAGGTAATTATGTAGACTAACTTTTAAGTTTGCTGCAACTTTAATCAACAAATGTGTCTGTTACATGGATATCATATACTTATACTCATTGATATTAAAACCGCAAAGTTCACATACCAGTCAAACATGGTAAATGCCATGGGAATCAAATCTGGCATGTGTTTTCTTGTGTTAAATTCCATTTCTGTTGTCTGCTTAATAAAATGACTCCGGAGTCATTTTATTGTGAAATTGTTCTGTTTACCTATAAGGGTGCTGATTTGGGCTTAATCATTTCAGGTGAAGGCTAGTGTATCTTGAAAGAAAAATCTTGAGGGCGCACTATTTTCAAATGTGCCAGTGTCTCTTTAAACTCCTTCACTGACTGCTGGAACTTATTTGCATAGTGTTGCCCACATCTATTTAAACTTTGAATTACCCACTGACAATTTAACACCCATCAAACACGAATAGTACATTAAAGGTTTATTCAGAGATTTTGTGCGGGGAAAATTGTGAAAGTTTCGGTTGTGAAGCTTTCTTATATAGGTCACCTCAGATCTCATAAATATACATTACCTTATTTCTTAAAACCTTTTTGATAAATGTGCAAAGTTATAACTCAAACTTTTGTGATTGGCCATAAGGGCCAAAAAATGGGAAGTAAACAAGAAATGCTTAAATAAATGGGAATCTTATACCAATGTATGTTTGATACAACCCAGAAAAAGGCAGGCGAGTTTACATCTAATTAGTGTGCTATAGTGTAGGGAGTGATAAAGGTCTAATTAATGAATATTTAATTAGCTTATTTGCCAATTTGCTTAAAATATTATTTATCCACCCTTACACTAGTCATGTTCACGTGGTCACAAAACTGTAAGAGTTTGAAACTCCAGAGGTGAAATGAATCCAACTGAATTTGGAAACTTCACTCAAGTTTATTGGCGTGCCACTATGATGGCCAAAACTCTGAAATCATCTCACTGACCATTCTCCGCTTTTCATATAAGTAAGTCAACATACCGGAAGCCTTGGCTATTCGCGTGTGATATTCAAACATCAGATTTGTAAATATAGCTTGCGAGGTCACCTTTGCTCACTATCCCTCAAAGCTGTCCACACGACACGACACTCCAAAACACTCCGGAGTGTTATTAAAGTTTGAGCTTCACCCCAAGTTTTTTAGGGGGATAAAACCCCACTAGACCCACGATAACACTCCGTGGTTTAAAAATCCTGGATCGACACTCCAGAGTTTTGAAACTCCAGAGTTTAAGCAAAGTGTAGGCACGACTACTATTTAGTGCAGTGACAAATTCACTTTCAACTCTATGCTCATCGTCGAGAGGTCTTCATAGTGCTGGTCCACGAAGTAAGACTACGCATAATAAAATTCTAGGATTTCTGATGTGTTACCTTAGCTGAATGAACTGAAAGCACAGTGTTACAAGAAAACTATTTAAAGTATGAATGTAATTATGATGGTAATAATTAGAGCATGAAGAGAAACTGTATGTGTTTAAGCTATTAGGGTTAATCAGGCAGATTTACACTGGATGTGTTCTGAAAAACAAACCTTGAAAACGGGTGTATTTTTGGAATACATGTAACTGTGGTCTGTGAAATAATTCAACTGTATTTGCTGTTTTCATTGAAGGGACATAATGGCATGAAAAAAATTGACATAATGAAAAGGACCCTTACTGAAATCACTTCCACGAGTTAAACGGGTGTATTTTTGGAATACATGTAACTGTGGTCTGTGAAATAATTCAACTGTCTTTGCTGTTTTCATTGACGGGACATCATGTCAAAATGAAAAAAATTGACATAATGACAAGGACCGCTTAACTGAAATCACTGTCCACGCATTGATGTTGTTCATTCTGTAAAAACATACACAACATGAAGATCCGAGAGAGAGGTTGGCGTTATGTGGGCCAATTTCTGGAAACAAAGGCGGCCCCCCCCCGATCTGACAGTTATTATCCGCATTTTACCAAAGCTTGAAACGCATAGGTTGTTCATCAGCTCGCAGATCGTTGCCTATTGTATATGTTCTAATCCCTGCTAATCCTCTTTTAGCTTGCCGATCAATATCTTACTACAAGCCTAAAAGTACTGCCTGAGAATCATGGCTGAATGCATTTTGAATTGTGTCTCAAACATGCGGAGATAGCACTGTAAATTCGTTCAGGGATGTAAACACATCTTTTCACTGTTCCAGAATTAAATTGCCACAAACTGCCCCCCACCCCCCCCCCCCCCCACCCCCCCCCCCCGAACTCTTCCTGTTTTACCATTTTTACAGACTGTCAACATCCAATTGTTTTCAAACTCGGGATTGCTTTCATAATGGTCCTTTCATTATTTTCAAATTGTATCATGCATTATGTCCCTTTTAAGATTCAGCTTCCAACCATTCTGTTGTTCAAGCCCTGTATGTCCCCCTTAACTGAAAATTTGTAACATATGATATTACATACTCAAGGCACAACTCATTGGATAGGCAAGGTCAGGGGTGAGGGAATTAAGCCCAATGCCTACCATGTATGGAAATTATGGTTCCAGTCAAAGCTAGCTCAAAGTTGCTCGGACATGGGCCAGAGTATTAGTACGTACATTACATTTGCCTTACAATTTTTTTCCTATGATAGTTCCCGGACGTGATATAGGTTACGGCAAGCTTATTTGTCCCGTTGGAACACCGCAATTATGGATCCCTCCACCAATCGAGGCCAGCGGGCGGAGTGCATTGTTTACCTGACATTTAAATACAGCTGATGGCGTTCTACCACCCACTTGTTGGCAACTGCCCAGTTGCATGCCAGTGACAGCACAAAGCTTGCATAATCATGGCAGCAATTTTCCCACATGTTAATTCAATGACTATGCAGCTTGATTGGCCATAATATATTTGAACGCCATGAACATTCATAAATGGAAAAGCAAAACCACCCCTCATCATACAGACAGGATTGCAATATTATATTCATTGCTAGACTTCAAAATAATCCTCCATATTGGCAATCCAGACCTATAGAGTGGTATTTGAAATCTTGAAGTGCAGGATTTCTCAGCCAAAAACTAGGCTACAACTTCCCGAAATAAATAATATTCATTCTAATCCCAACACACAATAACAAAATACACATACTTCTATTAAAAATGTGTATATTTGAATAAATTTGTAAGGCTAAAATTCACAAGGTACTTTGTAATTTTCACTCAGATGGGCCATGTTAGAGCGTCCTATCATGGATACCATGCCCTGGATCAGCTTTATACTTGAAAAAAATCCTGCTACACCACAAGCCACTACGCATGACATTGTGGGATACCTAAATGAGAAGACTCAGAAAAAGTGTTGACCTCCCCCGCAACAGCAAATAAGAATTACTATAGTAGTAATCCCTGAAATGGGATTTTAACACATTGATGCTTAAAATAACATGGTATTATACATGGCCCAAAATCATGTCAAAAAGGTTTGACTGATATATCACTTTTCTGTGTGCTACTATACAGCTTTTTTGTGGATATTTTTTTTTCGCTTCCTCAGTCATAGTCACTCATTTAAGCAAACTTAAAAGAATACATAGTGTCTCTTAATATGAACATTTCTAAAGCCTGTAAAAGGCACATTTCTAGTATTGTGTATTAATATGACCATTTATATCTTTGAGAATTAAGTGTGAACATTTTTTGCTATTGAATTAAATGCAAATATTCCTTAGCCGTTTGGGAATTAATGTGATTATTTCTAGCCCCATTGAAATTAATGGGAACTTTTGTACCATAACTTGCATTAATACAAACATTTTTAGCAGTTGATGAATTCGAACCTTTCTAAGATAAATGATAATGTTAACATTCAAGAGCGTTGAATTAATGTTGAACTTTTCTAGCAATGAATTAGAATTGTTTCCTGTTGTGGCCAAATTTGTAGAGACTGAGCTGAGTAAGTCCACACATATACAAACAACTTGTCTAAAACAAATGGTACAAGCAAAATCTCAACATAAGTAAGTACTCAACGAAAGAACACCAGGCCTTGTTCATACGTTTTGTTGTCTTCTCATTTTGCTTGTTTCATCGAGATCAAATCAATAGATGAAAAAAACCCTTTGGAAAGCCGGGTCGACATGGGTCTTCAATATTTGCTCAATGTAAGAATATTATTTTGAAATTTGTCACCATTTTGTTCTTTGAGACATACTTGTACCACAACAAAAGCCAGGATTCATGACATTTGTCCACATGGGACATTTAAAATTCACCGCTCCAGCTTTTCTTACACATTGCACTGAAAACTTACCCACTTACGTTGGTGATATTATAACTTGACAATTTGATCAGTTTCTGCTAGTATGGTGTGCACCTCACTCGTGACACTAATTTTAGTTCATGGTGTTGCTGTGATTAGATTACTACACACTTAAAACAATGGGGACAAAATATCAACCCTTTTATGTGGTC
The DNA here is from genome assembly GCA_023653785.1 of Ophioderma brevispina. Taxonomy (NCBI): domain Eukaryota; kingdom Metazoa; phylum Echinodermata; class Ophiuroidea; order Amphilepidida; family Ophiodermatidae; genus Ophioderma; species Ophioderma brevispina. The sequence goes on along the minus strand of JAMKCH010013387.1, from coordinate 16,380 downwards.
ACTTTTATTTGGCACTGGTCATGTTTGAAATCAACCATGTTCGGGGTCATTTTCTGTTTTTTAGCACCATATTAAAATGACCGCTAAACGAGTCAATTTTAAATGACCCTAAATATAATCATCTTTGTCTAAATGACATGGTTGAAATCAACTACTAAATATAGCCATTTTTTACCCCAAAAGGGTTATTTTTCAACAAGATATATGACTCCCAATATCTTCATTTTAACAACAACAGGGTTATTTTTAACCATAATTTGGGGTCAAAATTTTGATCAGATCATCACTGTGGTCAATTTGACCCTTTCTAGATGGTGCATAATTGACAGTGGCCTGCGGGGTCAAAATTAAACCTTTTGGGGTTATTTTTAAGTGTGTATACAATGAGGATATGTCTAGCTGTCTATGTAATAGAGTATAACAGCTTTTATTAGTCCAAGAAAAAAGTTTATATCAGTTTCCCACTCTCATAAGTGTAAAAAATCACATGTTACCATTTTTTTAAAGGTTTTCAAGAGATTTTTAACATTGGTTGGTTTTTAAAAACTGGTCACAAAAAAAGGATAATTTGGCTGTGAAGCGGCTGGGAAAAAAAATTGTCTAAATATGCAATAAAAAAGAATTTCTGTATAGCGCATAGCTTTTTTAACTAAAAAAAATGCATAGGGCTTAGGGTTCTGTTTTTGGCCTTAATCTTTGAATTGCAGTTGGAATTGAGTTGCATATTTCACCAAGTTATTATCTTCCCCCCCCCCCCACTTAGGATACACCCTTGCCTGCAAAAAACCTGTAAGACACACAAACATGTATATAATTTGATATTAAAGGGCCATGGTCCAATCACTAGAACCCCAAGTTTTACTGGAGGTGGTTAAAATTGGGCAGTAAACTAACCAATCAAAGAGTGCGCTTTTGAATAATGGGCAGTAAAGGTAATAGAATTCTAGTATTTGAAGAAGCTACTATTTCTCATTCCTGTGGAAGTAATTAGGTAAAGGATTGTTTAGTTTGGAGTTATGAGTGACAATGGGGTTTCGGTTTTGGGGTGAAGGCCATTCTATCAAGATAAAAACTTCATATACTTAAATCAGTTCATCCCCCTTGTTCATTGACATCACCTCTAAGGCCAATGGAAGTTGATTCTTAGTTTCCTGTTGCCGCGCGCGTCAGATTTATACGCCGCATCCGAAATTTCATTATTTCACTTCAATTCATTATTTAATATTAACTTCAAATATTCACGCACAGATGGTCATAGAAACCGTCGCAAATTGCTTTGCACATCGTATTTCATGAAAAGTGTCATTGCTTTATTCCCTGTATTGCTTATTCCCTGGTCAAATGCTAACTTAGCCTAAGTAACGAAACTTCACGCGCAATGTCTATAGGCAATCCCCCCCCCATCGCAACGGAGCGTAGCGTTGTAGATTTTGCATGATCGTTCTGTTGGGCGATTGCAATATGGCGTGACATGTGTAGTGTGTGAGACGCCATGGTGAGACGTCTTCTCCTGCAATCGATGTATCTTTAGACGAGTGGCGTTTTCATTGCGGTATTCCCGGGGCGGTAATCTGTAACATTTTCTTCTGATGTGTTGAAAGTAAAGATGAATTACCCCTTCGATGTAATAGCGTTATGAAATTTATTGAAAGAATATTTGACAATGATCACAATCAGTTTGCCACAAGCGCTAGGGCCGACCAGGTAACCTTGTCAATCAAGTAGTCTTCTATTGTTGACTGATGTATTGCATCATCCAAACACCAGGTTCCCGATTCGCCATAACGATCGGCGGTACTCCTTTACAACTATTGGTTTATGTCGCACGGTCGCATCGCATTGCCCACAACATTACAATCGAATACAATTACAACTACCATACCAGGGAAGGTGGGATATTCCCACTTCCCTGCACTTCCCACCTTCCCTTCAACTACAGAAGTTGATGTTGTTCAACTACCGAAGTCTCCTTATCAAGTCTCTCTGATCAATTTCCCTAGCTAGCTACACGGGACTATTAATTAAGATAATTTTAGTAGTCCCCAAAATATGGACACTTTTTAGGGAGGCAGCTCTTGCTTGAACTAAAATGATATAAATGATCATTCCAGAAATTAGAATCGTGTTTGATGACTAAATTTTGGAATAAACTAACCGCTACCGCTTAGCCTCCGTCGGCCAATTTATCTGCCTTGGGCACGGGGAGATTTCTATTTTAATCACGAAATAGTGAGTTTTTAGGCCTACATATAGAACAATTGTGGAATTTCAGTTTCAAAATGAGTATATTAATCATTGAAAAGTTTCTTTTCTACCTTTTCATATTATTGATAATTGGTGTTCTGATAAGAGCCAAGCTTTACAACTGTGGTCAGCAAAAATTATCAACGTTTGTCATTGTCTGTAATAGCTCCATCATCGCGATTTGTCGGCCAAGCATTGCCTGTGGCCATCGATTGGACCTGGGAGTATGATGTATGATGTCATCGGATTAACTGTGGTCAATCAAAGAAGACTACTTGATTGACGGTTACCTGGTCGGCCCCTACCGCGTGTCAGTTTGGGGCCGGCGGTTCAAAAGTCACTCACCATTGCTCTCATGTGCAGTGTTTGTTGTTACTTGTTATTCAATAAAATGGAATATATATGGATCGGGTGCTGTAGCGGGTCTGTGCTGGCATGGAAATAAAAACCAGAACAAAAGGGTTTCAGTGGTTGGATGGTATTTCTTTACTACTATGCGGTGGGATCAATGGGGGTGGGGGATGTCATGAAATTGAAGATAGCCTGTCTTCTACCAAGCTCATGAGCATGCATCTCTGCTGAGCAGCACATACAACATGCATGTCAAGTGCTGGTTGGAAATGCTACTTCATTGCTAATTCGGTAGGGTGGGGAACTAAATATGTCAGGTGGAATTGAATGTTTCGATTGTAGGGGATCTTTTGTCAATCTTTATGTGTGCGATGGTTTTTTTTAAATTATGTCAAGTGATTTGAAAATTAAATACCTCATATCATTGAATGAGGCAGGGTGGGTGGGAAACTAAAATACCTCAGTTGGTTGAATGTGAGCTTTGGAATTTTTTGTCGTCTTGTGTTGGAAGATGGTTTTGTTTTTCCTATATACGCGTATACGCCACATGAAAATACGCCAGGTGGTTTGAATGTTTTTGGAATCGTTGTTGATATTTTGTGTGTATGAAGATGGTTGGCCCCCCAACATGTTTTTTTTCTGCCGATTATATTAAAGGCGTATACAAATCAATTGTACAGGTATATGATAACAAATACGTCAGGTGGTTAATGTAGACTTTGGAATTTTTGTTTTTGTCTTTCTTTTGTGGTGAAGAATTTTTTTTTCCTGAGAGATACGCTTATACGCACATGAAAAACGTCAGGAGTTGAATGTTGTTGGGAATCTGGTTTTGATATTTTTGTGGTATGAAGATGTTTTTTCCTATATATGCATTGTGCAATTTTTTTTCCTGATATACACGTATTTGAATTTTTGTTGCTGATCTTACACTATACATTGTATATTTCAGGTCTTTGAATGCAGAGTAGAGACTTTTTGAAATCTTTGTTGATCTTTTGTGTGTGAAGATTGTTTTCCTCCTGATATATACGTGTATACCTCAATGTATATGGTAACTAAATATGTCAGGTGAATTGAATGTACGTTGGAATTTTTTTGTCGTCTTTTGTTGCGTGAGATTTTTTGTTCCTGATAGATACGCGTATACGTCGTGACATGAAAATATGGTCGATGGGTTGAATGTTTTTTGCATCTTTGTTTGATATTTTGTGTGTTAATGTTTCTTTTTTTTCCCTGATTATTGTATGTGAAATTTTTTTCCTATATATTAAGCGTATGTGCATTTTTTTTCTGGAATTTTTTGTCAGTCTTTAAGTGTGTTGAAGAATTTTCCGCCCCCTGATATATACCGATACGTCACACGGACTTGAAAATACGTCAGTTGGTTGAATGTTTTTGAATCTTGTTGATATTTTGTGTACAAGATGTTTTTTCCCTGATATTCGTATTGAATTTTTTTCCTGAGATGTAGATATATAATATATAATATAGATATAATCTATATATATATATATATATATATATATAGAAGTAGAATAATAACACCAAATTACAATCACTCAAAGTTGCTCTCGATATAACCATTTGGTAGAGTCTTCTGCCAATTTATTAAGATGCGAAACTTTGTTCTTCTTACGTACTTACTTGTCCGAGTTTCACGTGTATGTACACGATCAGCATGCGATTAACTGCAAGAATAATTACAACAATACAAAGCAGAGCGTTCCAAGTTCTGTAGCAATCTGTGCGCTATGCCAGTGTTGCGGTAGTGCGGGATTAAAAGAAAAGCCGCGTGAATACAGTAGTGAGTAGTCGCACGCTATGTGTGCAGAAAGAGACGTAAGTGTTGGATGAAATAAAAGCGCGTACAACTAAATGCCATCACGCAATCTGTTAAGTCTCCTGGGCAAATAACCGTAGCCGCGCAATAAGATATCGGAATAGAGCGCACCACGCAACACGCCATCGACAGCTTGTATAAACAGCCCCAAGACAACCCAGATATACTTCCCCCCGGTCGGAATTCGTGAATATAAAGCAATTGGGTCGGGTGGTAGTGATGTTTCTAATTTACGCACCCGTAAAAAAAATGTCGCAAAAGGTGGTAACTTATATATGCGGGGAGACATCAAGTTCACAGCTGGAGGAAGCATGGCAAATTTACTTTTTCTTAACTACTCGGCTCGGAGTCTATTTCCTGTTGCGGCACTTGCTTATCACTTCACTTCTCTTATTGTAAATGTTTGCTGGATTGGTCTTCTTCAATTCAATTATTGCCATTTTTCTTCAAGGCACAGTGCAGATACCTTACTTTTCGTTGCATGTGTTTAGTCTCTTGATTATTTCCCAACTTATTTCGTGATCTTTCTTCTCTCTTTTCAGTTCCAACATATTCTTATAGCTCATCTCTTTTTGATACTTTTGAAGCCTGAAAGACTTTGTGTTGTTTTGAATCTCTCTTTAAAATTTCTTCTGATAGACCAATGTAATGATTTAGATTTGTCACTGGTTCTAACTGGTGGCTTTGTATCCAACTGCTTTCAGATGACATTTCCCTTTTTAACGGACACGCTTCCTTTTTTCTCTACGTTACCTTCTTTCTTCTTTCTTTGTTTGGCCCTAGTTTCATCTCTTTGTTTTCCTGTTTCCTTCCTAAGGACTTGCGCATTGTGGAGATTCATGATATTCCGCATATTATTTCATGCAGCTTTAAGCTAGAGTTTAAATGCTGTTTGTTTGTTTAAGAGCTTGTACATTACTACCTTCGGAAAGGGCTTACTGATGGCCTACCAATTTCCCCCCTACATTTGTTTTCACGCACTTTTTGCTGGAGAGGGGGCTGCAACATATAACTTTCCTTTTCCTGTCTGTTACCTTCTATCTTTACAATTTACCGTTTATCCTAGCTTTGTTTCTTTCATTTTTTCTGTACCTGATACGTTCATTTTAACCACATTCGTTTAGTGCCTCATGTGTATACCCGTAGGCTTGGTTGAAGACTCTCTCTCTGATGATAATTCAGATATTCTTTTTCAACTGCGCGGTATATTTCTTACTAACGGCTGGTGGTTGGTTTGAGTGGGCATTGACATAGAGTGGGTCTGAGTTATTTGGCTTCCTTATTGCTATGAATGCCTGTTATTCAGATCCAGGTTTTGCATCCAAAAAATTTACCTGTTTTTTAATTTGTTTCACAGTTATTCTTAATCCAAATGAACTTGAATTTTTTGTGATTTTCTTTCTCCTTTCTGTCCGCATCACTGCCGGACATTTTCTCACAGGATAGCCACCCATCGTCTCTATAAAGGCCTACACTCTCTGCACCTAGTTCTGAGTCCCAGTTTTTGTCAATAAATAGACCCCCACATTCGCATACTTCTGCGCCTCAAATGCACACCATCTGCAACTCGAATGCTTTTGGTGTCCTTCTTGTCCAGGTTTACCTCAATCATTATCTAGCAGAATTGTTCTTCTTGCGATGCGACCGTCTCCATATCCGCTCCGAGATTTTGCGGGTGAACCTGCTTGCCCACGTCAGGGTTTCATTCAGTAGATCTTCAGTTATTGATGGGTAGTATTCAACTCGAATCAAATACGATAAAGGTTAGCTCATTTATTCTCGCGGAGATCGTTAAACCAGTTTAGAACGGCCCGATGTCGTTACGCCATTTGTTTTACCTTGATTTTAGTTCTAATTTCCATGTTTATCCGGTCCTACATAGTCTTACTCACCTTCTCCGATTCACTTTGGGGTTTCGGGTTTATTAGTCTCATTTGTCAAGGATTGGGGCTCAAAATATCCTTGGTGTCTGCAAAACATCTTTACAACGCGCTGTTTGCCAGCCGCCGCTCATTCTTTTGGTGAGTTTCTCAGCTTGTTCCACTATTTGTCAAATTCTTCTTTCAATTTCGTGTACAACTTCTTCCTTTCGCAGTTTATATTGCTGTGTATGTGTCTCTGTTTAACATTTGTTATAGTCCCGAAGCTTGTTCATTTCATAGATGTGTTTTTCTTATTTATCGCCTGAACAAATATTTGTTGAGAGTGTTGATTTTTCCCTACGTCTCCCTTTAGTTTAGTTGGATTGACATGTACCCGCTTGCCTGAATTCATGTTCTCGACCACATCCCGCATGTCCTTGTCGAATCAGCATTTCTCTTCGATATACGTACGGTGGTGGCTCTCTTTGATTTGAATCCAAAAATTCACGGCTTCGCTGTCTAGTTCTCGTCCTCTGGTTCCCCTTCCGTGCCGCTGCCGTCCGATGTTGTTTCTTCAGACCCCGGGGAGGACAAGTAAAACGCCTTCCATCTCATCCTTTTTATAACGCTCTCCACTTTTTTCTAGAGACATTTTAGATATCTCTGTGCTTCGGTATTGGTATATTCTTGTCCGAAGAGTTCATTCGAAGGTTTCATGTCAAAAGTTCCGGGATTCTGGCGACTGACATGGTAAAAGTTCTTCAACCGAAAGGAGCTTATCAATGTAGAATATAACTAAACAATCCACAAGTACAATCATATACAGTGCTCGACTACATTTGGTAGAGTCCTCGCAAATTTTCTTAAGATGCGAACTTTGTCTTTCTTTACGCTACTCTCTCCGAGTTTCACATGTAGGTACACGATCATCAGGCGAATTATGCAAGATAATACAACATCACAAAGCACAGAGCGTGTCAAGGTTCTGTAGTAAGCTGTTCGCGTATATGCCAGTGTGGCGCGTAAGTGGGGGATAAAAGAACATCGCGTGAATAAAGTAGTGAGGAAGTCGCACGCTATGTGTGCGCAAAAGGACGTAGTTGTTGGATGAAAAAGCGCGTACAACTAACTGCCACAAACTCATCTGTTAAGACTCCTGGGCAAATAACGGTAGCCGCGCGAATGAAGGATATGACGGGAAAGTCGCTCGCCAAGCCAACGCCACCCCCCCCAGCGTGTACAGCTTGTATAAACAGCCCCAAGACAACAGATATACTGCCCCCGGGCGTGAATTCTTGAATTAGCAAATTGGTCTGAAACCCTGATAATAAAAGTCAACACTTTTTAAAAAAAAAAAAAAACAAAAAAAACAATTCGCAAAAGTGGTAAAACGAATATTGGGGGAGACCAAGTTACCCGCTGGAGGAATCATGGCAAATTTTTACTTTTCTCCCTTAACCGACTCGCTCGAGTCTATTTCTGCTTGCGGCACTTGCTTTCAGTCATTCACTCTCTTATTGATACTGTTTGCTGGATTGGTCGTCCTTTCAATTCAATATTAGCCATTTCTTCCTTCAAGGCCCAGTATGCAGATAAACCTACTTTCCGTTTGCTGTGTTGATCTCTTGATTATTGTTACCATAACTTATTTCGTATCTTTTCTTCTCTCTTTGAGTTCCAAATATTTTGATAGCTCAGCATCTCTTTTTTGATAGCTTTTGAAGCCGAAGCCTTTGTCGTGTGGTTATTGATCTCTCTTTAAACATTGTCTTCCTGTAGACCCAAGTATGATTTAGATGTGGCCCTGGTTCTAACTGTGGCTTTGTAAACACTGCTTCAATAGACATTTCCCCTTTTAACGACACGCTTCTTTTTTCTTTCTACAAGTTCATTCGTTCTTTGTTGGCCTAGTTTCATCTCTTTGTTTCTGTTCCTTCTAAGTACTTGCGCATTGTGAGATTTCATGATATTGGCGCATATTTGTCATGCAGCTGTAGCTAAGTTTAACGCTGTTTTTGTTAAAGATCTTGTACAATGTACTCACCTCGGAAAGTGCTTACTGATGAGCCGTAGAAATTTTCCCCCCTACATTTTTTCACGTTTTTGCGTAGGGGTGATTTGAACCATATCACTTCCTTTTCTGTCTTTACGTCTATCTTTAGAATTTACCCAGTATTTAGTCGTACGTACTTGTTTCTTCAATGTTTTCTGTACCTGATTACGTTTCAATATAACCACATTCGTTTAGTCCTCATTGTATATACTACCGGAGGCTTGGGTTGAAGACCTCTCTCATCTGATGATAATTCAGATATTCTTTTTTCAACTGCGGCCGGGATATTCTTAATAACTGCTGGTGGGTGGTTTGAATGGGCATTGACATAGAGTGGTGGTTATCTTTGGCTTCCTGTATGGCTCTATGAACTGCCTGTATTCAGATCCAGGTTTGCATCCAAAAAATTCACTGATTTTTAGATTTGTTTTCACAGTGATTCTTACTCCAAATGACTTATATTTTTGTTATTTTCTTTCTCATTCTGTCGCATCACTGCCGTAGCATTTTCAGGATAGCCACCCATCGTCTCTATAAAGGCCTACACTCTCTGCACCTAGTTCGGATTCCAGTGTTTGCAAAATAAATAGACCCCCAATTCGGCATACTTTCTGCGCCGTCAATGCACCATTGCCCACACATCGAAAGTGCTTGTTGGTGTCCTTCTTGTCCAGGGTTTACCTTCATACTAGCAAATTGTCTTCTGCGTCCAGGAACCGTCCCATATCCAGGCCGAGCATTTTGGTGACTGCCTTGCCCACGTCAGGCGTTTTCATCATTCAGAGATCTTTTCAGTTATTGATTGGTAGTATTCACTATATCAAATATAGAAAGGTTAGCTCTTTTTCTCGCGGAGATCGTTAAACCAGTTAGAACGGCCGATGTGTTACGCCATTGGTTTACCTTGAAATTTATTCTAATTTCCTTTGATCCGGTTCTAGACATGAAAGCTTACTCAACTTTCCCTATTTCACTTTTCGGGTTTATTAGATCTGCATTTGGATTGGTCCTCCAAATTATCCCTTGTGTCTTCATCGTACAACGGCCTTTTTGCCAGCCGAACGCTCAATTCTTTCGTGAGGTTCAGCTTGTTCACTATATTGGTAAATTCTATCTTTCAATTCGGTACCCCGTCTGCTTCGCACGTTTATATTTCTGTGTTATGTTCTCTGTTAACAGTTTTTGTTATAGTCCGAATGTTTCAGTCATAGATGTTTCTTGATTGTCGCCTGAACAAATATTTGGTTGGAGTGGTTGATTTTCCCTACGTCTCCCTTAGTTTAGTTTCGGATTGATCAGTTTACTTGCTGAATTCAATGTTCTCCCGACCAAATCCAGCATGTCCTTTTCGAAATCAGCCATTTCTTCGATATCGGTGTGTCCTCTTTATTTGAATTCCAAAAAATCACGGCTTTTCGCATAGTCTGTTCTTCGGTCCGCTGTTCGTGCCCACTGCTGTCCTGATGATTGTTTCTTCACTGCTTCAGAACTCCCGTTGGGAGAAAGTAAAAACGCCTTCCATCTCTCCTTTTTATAACTCTCTCCATTTTTCTAGGATACATTTTAGATCATTCTCCTGTGCTCCGGTATTGGGATATTCTGTCCGATAGTTTCATTCGAAAGTTTCCAGTCAAGTTCCGTATTCTGCGACTGACAGTTGGTAAAGTGCTCAACCGAAGGAGCTTATCAATGAGTAAATATAACGAACCAAAGTACATCAATGTAAATTGCTCAGATACCATTTGGTTAGATTCTGCAAATTTTATTAGATGTGTAAACTTTGTTATTCTTACACGCTCTTCCGAGTTTCACGTGTCGGTACAGATCATCATGCGAATTAAATTCAAGAATACATACAACAATAACAGCCAGAGCGTGTCAAGGTCTGTATAGCAGCTGTGCGCTATTTGCGCAGTTTAGGCCGCGTAATTTGCGGGATAAAAGAAATGCGCGTGATACAAGTTTTGGTAATCGCACGCTATGTGTGCGCAGAAAGAGGACTAAGTGTTTGGCAGTGGATGAAGAAAAGCGCGTACAACTAAATGCCAGCACGCAATCTGTTTAGTTCTCCTGGGCAAAAATCACGGGAGGAAGCCGCGCGAATGGGGGAAGGCTCTACGGAAAAGGAGCGCAATCGCCACACGCCAGCGTCTCAGCTTGTATAAACAGGCCCCAAGACCAACAGATATACTTCCCCCGGTCCTGATTCTGTGAATATAAAGCAAATTGGGTCGGTGGTAGTGAATGTTTCTAATTTTAACCGCCCCGTACTAAAAAAAAAAATGTCGCAAAAAAGTGTAAACGATATATGCGGGAGACATCAAGTTCACCGCTGGAGGAAGCATGGCAATTTAACTTTTTCTTAACTCGGCTCGGGGGTCTATTTCTGTGGCGGCACTATGCGTGATCACTTTCCACACTCTCACTTCCTTTTGATAATGTTTGCTGGATTGGTCTTCTTCAATTCAATTATTGGGGCCATTCTTTTCTTTCAATGGCCACACGTTTGCAGACTACCTGACTTTACGTTTGCATGTGTTAGTCTCTTGCTTATTTCCCAACTTTTTCGGGAGCTCTTCTTCTCTCTTTGAGTTTCCAAACAATTTTGATAGCTCAGTCTCTTTTTTATACTTTTTGAAAGCCCACAACTTTGTGTGGTTTTGAATCTCGCTTTAAAATTTTCTTTCTTCTGATTACCAATGTATGATTTAGATGTGTCACTGGTTCTAACTGTGGCTTTGTATACAAACTGCTTCAGATAGCACATTTCCCTTTTAAAACGGACACGTCTTCCGTTTTCTACAGTTACATTCTTTCTTTGTTGGCCTAGTTTCATCTCTGTTTCTTCTGTTCCTTCTAAGGATTGCGCATTGTGAGAGTTTCATGATATTGCGCATATTTTTCATGCAGCGTACTAATTTAAACTCTGTTTTTGTTAAGATCTTGTCATTTAACTACCGTTTCGGAAGTGCTCTGATGAGCTTGAAATTTCCCCCTACTTTGTTTTACCCAATCACACGTGTTTGCTGTAGGGGGGATTGGAACCATTCACTTTCCTTTCCCTGTCTTTACGTCTATCTTTGAATTTACCGTTTTAAAAAGGCCTACTTTGTTCTCATGTTTTCTGTACCTATACGTTCATTATAACCACCCAAATTTCGTTTAGTGCCCTCATTGTATATACCGGAGGCTTGGTTGAAGACTATCTCATCTGATGATAATTCAAATAATTCTTTTTTTTTTTCAACTGCGGCCGGTATATTCTTAATACGGCTGTGGGTGTGTTTGAGTGGGCATTGACCTAGCGTGGGTGAGTTAGTTTGGCTTCCTGTATGGCTTATGAATGCCTGTATTCAGATCCAGGTTTGCAATCCAAAAATGTCACTGTTTTTTAGATTTGTTTCAACAGTTATTCTTATCAAATGACCTTGAATTTTTTTGTGATTTTCCTTTCCTCATTCTGTCGGCATCACTGCCGGAGCATTCTCCGATCCAACCCATCGTCTCTAGAAAGGCCTACACTCCTCTGCACCAAACCCTATCTCTGATTCCCCAGTTTTTTGCCAAATAAATAGAAACCCCCCACCAATTCGACATACTTCTCTGCGCCCGTCAAATCACCCATTGCCACATCGAAAGTGCTGTTGGTGTCCTTCTTTGTCACCGGGTTTACCTTCATTACAGCAAATTGTTCTGCTTGCGTGCATGACCGTCTCCATATCCAGGTCCGACCCATGTTCTGGTGAACTTCTTGGCCCAGTCCCGGGTTCATTCGTAGATTTTCAGTTATTGATGGGTAGTATTCAACTATATCAATACGGAAAGGTTTAAGCTCATTTATTCTCGCGGAGATCGTATACACCATTTAGCAAACGAGCCGAGTAGTTACGCCATTGTTTACCTTGATGTCTAGTTCTAATTTCCATGTTATCCGGTCTAGCAATGACTACTTCACCTTCGCGATTATCACTTTTGTTCGTGCTTTATTTAGTCCTGCATTTGGGGAATTGGTCGCAAAAATTATCCTTGTGGTCTTTCAGCGTTACAAAGGCCTTTTGCCAGCCTAACCTCGCAATTCTTTCGGTGAGGTTCAGCTTCTTCACGATATTGTTCAAATGCTTCTTTCAATGTCGTGTGCACACGTCTTCTTTCCCGCTTTTATATTTCTGTGTTTTATGTTCGCTGTTACAGTTTGTTATAGTCCGAATTGTTCATTTCATAGATTTTCTTGATTTGTCGGCCTGAACAAATATTTGGTTGGAGTGGTTGATTTTCTACGTCTCCCTTTAGTTTAGTTGGAATTGATCATTTACTTGCTGATTCAATTTCTCGACCAAATCCAGCATGTCCTTTTCGAAATCAGCCAATTTTCTTCGATATACGGTGGTGTCGAGATACGGTGTGTATATAACACTGCTTAGATATATATAATCAGTTGACCAAAGGCGGGGTAGTCGCATGCCGTTAAAAAGGCCAAAGGCCAAAGTTTTAACGCTATGTCGGATAGAATCCTTGAACATAAAAATAGGAATCAGATCTTTAGTCCTTTACCTTTCCCATATCGTACATCCCCTCTTTAGCCATATCTCCCCTCCTATTAGTCCGCAATTAAATTTTATTGAACAATATTTTATATTTAGCTCCGACTCACAGTTCCTTGTCCTCAACCATGTTGAGTTACTGTAACCCTGTCAGCAGAACGTCCAGAACATTTAACTCCACCAGTATTTTTCCGGCCCATCCTACTGTGTTTCAAGATTTCACAAGCTTCGGCGAGACCACCTCTATCGTGTGTCCGAGTGTGAGGCGGGTACCGGGTGCACGTCAGTCACGCGTAATACACGAGCGTCTCTAAACGCATCTCTACGCCGTTTACTGGAATACGCATTGGTCATCCTGCATTTACTGCATCATTTTCATCGCAGGACTCGTATGCTTTGTAGAAAACTGTTGTTTTATATTCAGAAACGAGTCTTGGTGGGCCCAGGAACTGATGAAGAGCCCATCATTTCTTGAATGTTCTACTGTTCCCTATTTGTTATGGTTTTTCAAGGATTATATCCGACATATGCGTTAAACTTTTGGCCTTTGGCCTAAGTTTAACGGCATGCGACGACAACCGACGTTTGGTCACTGATTATGTAACTTTACAATTACATGCCGACGTACACTTTACAGAACTTTCTATATATTAATAAAACGTGTAATATATTATATACGTGTATAGATAGTATATATATCTGTATATCCTATACTCTAAACGTGTATATTATATATAATTACGTGTTATGTGAATTTTTTTTCTGACATCCACGTATACATCTGTATATGGGTTCAGGAGAGGGCTATGTCAGGTCGTTAAATGCAGAGCAGAGACTTTTGAAATCTTTGCTGATCGTTTGTGTGTGAATGTGCTATGAATGATTAATATCCAGAACTCTCTCATATTGACTTTTCTTGACTAATTTGTGGGGGGTAATGATGGAAGGAAATGGCAACAAAATGTGTATCCAGGATTTATCCCAACTATGGATCATTTGAACAATATTGGCTGAGGTGTTGTGTGTCACATGAATTTAAAGTATGTTGCTTCTGACTGAATTGCTTGAGAGAATTGCAGAATAAAGAGAGTACAGTCACAGTGGTTTGGAGAAATGAAAGTGTATTGTCAATTTATTTTGTCTTTCAATAAAGGTGATTGTTCCGATCGTATTTGAGACCCCACTGATTTAAGTGGAAGTAGTATGAATTTGATATCAGATGAAAAGCCGTATTTTTTCATTTTTGGTCTATCCTGAAAAGTTCAGCTTTGAAAATAATTTCTTTCCCAAGATACATGCATAAAAACTGCCGTTTTAGTGGTTAACCCTCGATATTAACACGGTAGTGAATGGGCGTTTGCAACATGCAATATTGCGTTTAGCATCAAAACAGCAAGCTTGTTTCCACGGTAATTAATGGGCAGCTTAAGCAAGTGTAGGGTTCATATCAAGTAGAGAACACTTAGACACAAAACAGAACAAGCACCTTCAAGATAGTAACATTGAAATTAACCTGAATTGGGTTTTTTCAACATAAATCTATCACATAAAACAGATATGGGAGATGAGTAAGTACAAACCAGGTTATAGCTATAAAACACGATCCATGGACATAAATTTAAATATATTTACATTTATAACAAGGAAAAACAACAGTAAGTTAAAGCTGTATCATTTATAAGACGTAAATAGAGTTATTTCTAATATTACTACAACTCAAACGATACATTAATAAAATTATGAAATAATGAAACTTTGTAAAATAATGAATAATGAAATCAGACCTCGCCCTTTAGAAATCTCCAACAGGAAACTAAGAATCATTTCCATTGGCCTAATAGTGCATGAATAATTTTATCAATATTTTCAAAATGAGTGTTCTGTGTGGCACATCAAGTTCAATAACTCAGTTCAAATAAGAGAAGATTTCAAGTTCCCACAATGCATTGCTTCCAATGGAGGTGTTTGTACAGGTACTGATGTGGAGCGTTAGTGATGAAAATGGGACTAAATGAAAGTATGATCACAACTTGCCAATTTAAGAGCGTTTCATCTCTAACGATCCGCATGGCAACCTGTACAAAAACTTGCCCAATGGAAAGCAATGCATTGTGGGAAGCTACTGGTATCTTCTTGGCTTGGTTCAAATATTGATTTACTGCCAGAGCACTACATTCATTGACATAATCAACAGTAAAATATAAATAGCACGCAGACCGTGTTCGTATAATTGAGTATGTCATTATACATGTAGCTGTATTGTAGCAATGTGAATTGTTCTTTAGTATAATGTTAAAGTAATACATTTGATTCTCCATGGGGATATATTACCATATGACAATACCAATATTTCTAATGATGCCCAATTTGGTGATGTTTGATAGATATTTTAGCAATTAAACTCATTTTCTCCCGTTGAAAAAGAGGAATATTATGAGTCCAAAAGCAACCTAAGCCATTTTAAACTATTTCAAAGGATGCAGGAGGGTGGGTGGGTGGGTGGGTTGATGTGTGGGTGGGTGCCCAGCCCCCCCGGGAGGGGTGGAGGATGATGAATGGACGGATGGATGGATGGATTAATGGATGCATGGATGGACGGATGGATTTTTTGCCTTCAAAGACATCTACTGTCAAAACTTGACTGACAAGATAGAGAAAGGACATGCATCATCACACTGAATACATTAATCATGAATTTGTAGACAAACATAACGCCTCAAGTGAATATACCCTGGAAAAAACACTTAAGAGCATTTACTTTTATACGTGCAGTAAAAGTATAAGAGGCATTGCATAGGATTAACACTGTAACACTTTACCGATGTATTTATTCATAATTGTAATAGTTCAACAAGTAAACGCCTCTACAAATGTGTTATGTTAATTCATATGTGTCACCTCAGATACTTTTATGGGGTAAATATAAAAAAATTACACATGTTGAAGTGTTATCATTTTTACAGTGCTGATATTATGTGGGGATTTACCCACTCAGACAAAAGCTTTGTTAGTCTTTGTTCCGCAAGAGAAAAACCTGAACTCAAATTTAAGGCAAAATTTCCCATGAGAAGGAGGGAGACTGCATAGTTTTCTTCTAAAAATGCATTTTTCCCTCTTATTCTTGTGCATAAGCAGTAGCAGAAGTAGGGGAAAACATGTACTTTCAGGGGGCGGTGCAAGAGAAGTTGCAGAGCTTCCCACAATGCATTGCTTCCAAAGGAGGTTTTTGTACAGCCTAAGATGTGATCGTTAGAGAGAAACATGGCTAATGACAGTACTGATCACAATCTTGCATTTTAGAATGTTTCTCACTAACGATTCACCTGACTACCTGTATAAAAACTTCCATTGGAAGCAATGCATTGTGGGAAGCTACTGATATCTCTCTTGGGCGGCGCAGGGTGGTAAAATCATAGAGGGGCGAAACATCATGGGGGGGGGGGGCAAAACAGTTCAAAAAATAACTACTTTTTATGAATTTATTGC
>JAMKCH010013386.1:0-23158 GCA_023653785.1 Ophioderma brevispina | reverse complement strand
TATGCACATATCCTCAGCACTCGTACTTTCGACCCATAATTTCCAATGGTTAATGCAATGGGTAAATATAGGGTTGATCCAAGGAAATTATAAAACTACAAAGAAGTATATGGTACTGTAATTTTTTAACAGCTATTTGGCTTTTCTTTTTTATTTAGCTGTATGGGGGTTATTCTTAACAAAATTAACATTTCACATGTTCTTTGGACATTCTGATTTGAGTATGTATGCAATTAGGATATCTTCTTCTTGTTGCATTTATAAAAAATACTAATTCTAAGATTGGATTAAAAGAAACCAAAACATCAATTTCAGCATAAAAGAGACTGCCTGCTGATGTTTTGGTTTCTCTCAAATATCGGTAAGGAAAGCCTCTTTTTTTGCTGATCCGATATTTTACCGATATGGCTAATATCGGCCCGATACGATATCCGATACGATTATCGGTTGAACCTTACTAGATACTATATTACCTTTACTTGAAATGATTCCTTATTAATAAATCATCCATAAACAGCAGAAATCAATCATTTTCTGGCGAAACAACCCTTTTCATGCAGGACTTACGTGTAACTTGCGTCGTGTACGAATGTGAGCCGGTAGTTGATTTACCATGACCTTTTAGACCCCGATTATACTTCCAGTCGTAGCGAGCGATTTCTGCTTGTGAGCATGCGCAATACTTGATCTTGGGTCGAAATTTGGTACTGCGTACGCCAATCACTCACTGCGACTGGAAGTATATCATGGGCTTTAGAGTCGACACATCGATCCTAAATAAGTTGGGATAAGCTACTCTTTCAAGAGAGCAAAGGCATACTGCATGAAATCAATGGTACTCATGTGTATCCTATGTTAAATAAAATGCGCGATGGACTAGTGAAATCTATGATTTGCTAAGCTGGTCCATTTCCTGTGTCACTGATCAAGATGCCCGGGTCAAGTTGAGCTGAACTAGCTGATTCTCTTCACCGCGGCGTACACTGCACCACTGAGCTGATTGCGAACGAATGGCTCATCTCCAGGAATTTCCCCAAGACAGTTCTAAGCTTTATAAACGAATACTGATCTTTTTTTACTTTGCTCATGACCACACATAATTTATCATCCACATGTAATTTGTGATCGCAAATTTGCAATACAATTCATAAATAATTGCAAAATAATTCATTGTTTTGTATCAAATTTTGTCACCCAGCCACGTGACCATCCAGAGCAACAGTCGCCATGTTGCAAAGCCTGCCAAAGCTAAGGTACGATCTGACATATTTTTGCAATTAAACCACACAGTAATTTATTTGGATTTCAAATCTAGGTTTGTCATTTTTAAATGATTTAAAAAAAAATAATCCGGACTTAATTACCGTTGTTATTTCTTGTTTACTCGCAATTAACATATGAATGGAACTGTTGTTCACTGTGGTGTTTGGATTGATCCGTTTAATTTATTGGGGTGAGGTTGTTGCTTTACTGTAAATACTCAATTGGGGGCGAACACATTAGTGCTAAACAAATTGCCTAGACAGTGTCGCTGTGCTGATGTGCAGATTGACACTCTTGTGGCATATTTGGATTGTTAATTTGCATCGTTTTAAAGGGTCGCCCGGGATTATAGGCATTGATTTTTTTGTATTTTAATCGACATGATCGATAGATCACGACGGTAACTTTGTGTTATCTTGCGTGGATGTCTCAAAGGCAATGGAAAGCAATTGGTTTTTGGCGATCTCCTCATGGGAAAGTGGCCGAAAGGCAATAGAAATCAATGGGTGTTCTGCCGGGAAAGCGGCCGAGTGCAATAGAAATCATTGCATCTCATTGCAGGTAAAATAAATAGTTCTTGACGTCCTAAGTGCAATTACAATCAATAGGAGCAACTTGATTGCTTTTCAGTGACTCTCAAATGGGTTAGGGTTAATAGACATCAAATTTAATTTTCTCCTTCCCAATATGATGAGGCCAAGTAAAAATAAAATCTGGTTTCCGGTAACCCTTCCGTCCCTAATTTTCAGTGTCCAGAAAAAAAAATTATGCCCTTTGGGGAAAAAAATTATGTCTTCCTTGTCGAATTGTGACAATACTCCATAGACTCACACATAAACATTTTTACAAAAATAAAATTTGTCTTCTTCCATCCCAAATTTTTCAGAGCATGTGAAACAAAATTGTATTTTTGTTAGGTCTGATTGATGTATCTAAGATCCAGGATCTCTATCTTACCTGAACTCTGTTTGGAAACAGAAAATAGATCTAACAATATCATGTTTAACC
This sequence comes from Ophioderma brevispina, assembly GCA_023653785.1. Lineage (NCBI taxonomy): Eukaryota > Metazoa > Echinodermata > Ophiuroidea > Amphilepidida > Ophiodermatidae > Ophioderma > Ophioderma brevispina. Next base: position 20,887 of record JAMKCH010013386.1, on the reverse strand, counting down.
AAAAATTAAAAAAATATAATTCTTGCTAATAAGCTCCTGAACAGCCTCCAGTACAGAACTAGAATGCTTCAAAGGAGACTCATTCCTAAAAGAAACCACTAATGGGTGTAGAATAAAAAGGAATGTTATCAATAATGTCAGTAACATCTTTAGGGGCCTGGATATCCTTCCAAAAGTTGTAATAGTTCTCAGTCAGTGTGCCTCTAACGAATATCTTGTTCGTGCTCAAAGAAATTGCCAAGATTAAATTCAGATTCGTACCGATAGTCCACTTTGCTAAGAGATCCTAGGTCACTGGACTATACTCTGCTTGAGTGAGGCTGGTGTGCATTACAAGCAAATGTGCTGGATTCAATAGGTGTCTGCAAATATGTCCTTGGAAATAAGTGTGATATCAAAATTGTTTATTACAAAGAAAGGGTTGAATTCAAATTCTGTTGGCTGAAATACAATTTACAGTCTGTGTAAAGTGTTTTTAAGCTCAAATCTAAAGGTGTTTTTTTTTTAATAATCCCCAACTCAAAGTCATTTTCTGCAAGCAAATTTACTCCAGTGAGGGCTGATGTTATCACTTGTTTCTTATTACTGTTTAAAGAGATTGAAATTCTAGCACCCATTTAGAAATTTTCTAAGATGCTAAACCATCTCAATCAGATGATAAAGATTCTAACCTGTGGATCCTTCTCTTCCTCCTCACGGAGTTGCTTCCTGACAGTTGTGGCAGTTCTTCACCTTGTCTTCTTTGTCTTCTTCTGGAATTTCTTGCTGCATCATTCCAACATAGATGAATTATTATGCCCATGACTTGATCAGCATGGTCCTTCATGAATTGTAAGGAGGGATCCTTACAGAAAGCACCGTATCTCAGGTTTCTTTCAAAAACAGTGCATTAGTCGCTTTAACACTCATGAAGTTGCTCCAACTCCGCCATCATGATAAAGAAGTAATAATGGCCTCGCTTCAAGCCGAGTTTCTGACTATCTGGCGCAGTTCGGTTGCATGACAAAGAGCCATACATGGCTGAAAAGTTGTTTCTTTCAGGCCAACATGCACCTGGCCTCAAATGCAGGAACCCTCTTCATCAATAGCTCCAGGCAGTCCGGCACATCAGCAAATAGACTCACACTTGGTATTAGATTGATGCAAGTGAAGTAATGGCCACCCCCTTGAAATTTTGTATTTAGTGTCACCAAAACTTTTTTCCCTGCTGCAAGTGGGTACCCAGGACTGCAAACTCATGTTTATAACAAAGTACACATTTGGTCAGAATAATATTGCATTATCTTTTTCATATCAGAATAGTGCTGAAGCATAGTGACATCTGGGTGCAATTCCAAAATTGTCTTGTTTAGACCATTGGTGTAGTACTTTGAGGTTGCTATATTGATGCAACAGGGCCAAAGTTGGTAGAACAGCATGAACAGATGGAATAGGGGTTCCTTTAGGTACTTTTTCTTGCACCTGTCTGTGTAGATCTGTCACACTACTAGCAACTGAACTGAAACAATTTCATCTTTTGTAACCCAGTTAATGTCTTCAATCGTCTGTTGCTGTCTCACCAATGTGAGCCCTTTAACGCTTGCACAGACTTCATATTGCTTAGGCCACCCAGTATTGTTGCAAAGTATGTCTGCCATCATGGCCAGCTCTGGGTCTTCCATTTCAATTGCCTCTCTGATCCTATCTATGTTCTCTTCTAATTGACATTCAGGTGTAGATTGATCTTGTGTAAGGTCTAAATATGGGTCTTAGGAATGCCTTTTTAGAGCTAGTTGTTGTGCCAAAGATATTCAGAAGCTACCTCTTTTCTTGTATGAAGATTTTCAGTGCTGTTTCCAAAACCTGATCTCAAATTTTGACAATTCTGTTGAGTTTTTGAAGAGAGCCAAGAGATCTATCTTCTTTCCAGATGAATGCAAATCGCTTGCCGGTAGATAAAGTATATCCCATCATGATTGATTTAAAAGTTAAAATTTAAGTTACTCTCAGGTGGGCAAAAGATTTTGATAGATACAGGCTCATTTGTTTGTTTGCTAGTTCTTCACAAAGTTGAGAATACTGAGGTGGTGGTTCATGAGTTCCCTAATTTGCTTCCATGTGTCTTGATCTTGGTTCAAGACCTGGGGAAACCTTTGTAAAGTATTTTTAAGCTCAAATGCAAAGGTGTTTTTTTTTTAATAATCTCCAACTGAAAGTCATTCTCTGCAAGCAAATTTACTCCAGTGAGGGCTGATGTTATCACTTGTTTCTTATTACTGTTTAAAGAGATTGAAATTCTAGCACCCATTTAGAAATTTTCTAAGATGCTAAACCATCTCAATCAGATGATAAAGATTCTAACCTGTGGATCCTTCTCTTCCTCCTCACGGAGTTGCTTCCTGACAGTTGTGGCAGTTCTTCACCTTGTCTTCTTTGTCTTCTTTTGGAATTTCTTGCTGCATCATTCCAACATAGATGAATATTATGCCCATGACTTGATCAGCATGGTCCTTCATGAATTGTAAGGAGGTGTCCTTACAGAAAGCACCATATCTCAAAAACAGTACATTTGTCACTTTAACACTCACTGATGATCAACTCCTCCATCATGATAAAGAAGTAATAATGGCCTCACTTCAAGCCAAGTTTTTTTGACTATCTAGTGCAGTTCTGTTGCATGACAAAGAGCCATACATGGCTGAAAAGTTGCTTCTTTCAGGCCAACATGCACCTGGCCTCAAATGCAGGAACCCTCTTCATCAATAGCTCCAGGCAGTCAGGCACATCAGCAAATAGACTCACACTTGGTATTAGATTGATGCAAGTGAAGTCATGGGCACCCACTTGAAATTATGTGTTTAGTGTCACCAACACTTTCTTGCCCCTCTCTACTGCTGCGAGTGGGTACCCAGGACTTGAAACTCATGTTTATAACAAAGTACACATTTGGTCAGAATAATATTGCATTATCTTTTTCATATCAGAATAGTGCTGAAGCATAGTGATAATCTGGGTGCAATTTCCAAAATTGTCTGTTTAGACCATTGGCGTAGTACTTTGAGGTTGCTATATTGATGCAACAGGGCCAAAGTTGGTAGAACAGCATGAACAGATGGAATAGGAGTTCCTTTAGGTACTTTTTCTTGAACCTGTCTGTGTAGATCTGTCACACTACTAGCAACTGAACTGAAAACAATTTCATCTTTTGTAACCCAGTTAATGTCTTCAATCGTCTGTTGCTGTCTCACCAATGTGAGCCCTTTACAGCTTGCTCAGATTTCATATTGCTTAGGCTTCCCAGTATTGTTGCAAAGTTTGTCTGCCATCATGGCCAGCTCTGGGTTTCCACTTCAATTGCCTCTCTGATCCTATCTATGTTCTCTTCTAATTGACATTCAGGTGGAGATTTATCTTGTGTAAGGTGTAAATATGGCTCATAGGAATGCCTGTTTAGAACCAGTTGTTGTGCCAAAGATATTTAGAAACTGCTTCTTCTTCTGTGAAGACTTTCAGTGCCATTTCCAAAACCTGATCTTGTATTTTGACAATTCTGCTGAATTTTTGGAGAGGGTCAAGAGATCTATCTTCTTTCCTGATGAATGCAAATTGCTCATCGGTAGTTAAAAGTCCGAGAAGAATATCACATCATGATTGATTTAGAAGTTAAAATTTTTAAATTTTAACTTCTAAATCATTGTGTGATACTTAAAAGTCACCAACAATGAATACTTAAAGTAAAATGATTACTTAAAAGTATTCATTTTTCTTCTCTCAGGTGGACAAAAGATGTGGACAGATACAGGCTCATACATTTGTTTGTTTGCTAGTTCTTCACAAACTTAAGAATACTGAGGTGGTGGTTTATGAGTTCCCTAATTTGCTTCCCCATGTCTTGATCTTGGTTCTCAGTTTGAATGTATTTTGTTGCTTTGGGTTGTGAATGCATTGATTGAATAATTGGGTACTGGTTGTAGTGCAGTGATTGTGGCGATTGGTGAATTTCTTTTATATCCCCCTTGCTTGAAAGCCGAGGGGGGATATTGCGAGGGGTGGCTTTCGTATGTATGTATGTGTATGTATGTCATGTGTATGTATGTGTGTGTTCCAGTTTGGTTAGGTTTTCGTTTTTTCGCATCTCCTTCGAAAAGTTTAAGTCCGATTTAAACCAAAACGAACTTTGGGGTGAAGGTGCAATAGGGGTTCCTTCATATGTGGATGATGTCAAAGGTCATGGACCAAGGTCAAAGGTCATCTGAGGTCATGTTCCAGTTCCAGTTTGTTAGGTTTTGGTTAGGTTTTCGTTTTTCGCATCTCCTTCGAAAAGTTTAAGTCCGATTTAAACCAGACTTGGGGTGAAGGTGCAATAGGGGTTCCTTCATATGTGGATGATGTCAAAGGTCATGGACCAAGGTCAAAGGTCATCTGAGGTCATGTTCCAGTTTGGTTAGTTTCTGTTTTTCTGGTCGTCTTTGAAAATAAGTTGAAGTCCGATTACAACTTAACTTGGGTCGAAGGTGCAATGTGTGTTCCTTCATATGTTGTTGAGGTCAAAGGTCACATACCAAGGTCAAAGTACAAACGGTGAAAAATAAAAAAACACAACAAAAACTAATAACATCAAAAAAACAGTCACAGAAAAATGTGTGATACTGCCATCTTTGCCAGGGGGATCGCCGCAAGTTTCTTGCGTATTTTTTTGGGAAGGAGAGCTGGGGTGTTCTCTATAATACATGTATAATGGCGTGGTAGGATGTATTGGATTGGGTTTTCAGTACGGTGGTACAATAGATAAGGTCTTTTTGTATAGATTGAAAGGTAATGTTGTTGCCTTTTGGGTTAAATGTGACAACAGCTTTTAAAAATGGCTAATTGGGTTTGTATGGTATCATAGTAGATTAAATGGTTTTACTTGATTTTTTGTGTGCATAGTATGATACATTAAAGGGTATTTTGGGAGATGTATGGTATAATTAAAGGAGCATCAGCATTTGGGTGTTTGGTGAGTACAACAAATTACAGGTAGTCTTGGCCACTAATATTTGTGGTCAAAATTTTGCATCTGATGCATAACTTAATAATGAGAGAACAAAGAGTGGGTTCCTGTATCATTGAATGCACTCTTCTAAAGTATTATTTTTTGGTACACTATATTAAAATTTGTATATCATATTTTGCATTGCATCTAATTTAAAAATCATGTATCACTATTGGGGCCATTGAGCTGATTCCCATTAAAATTATTAGAGGATTCTTTATTTCCTCTAAAAAAAATGCATTAAAAAAAAACCAACTCACTTCTTCATCGGTTGAAGATTTCTTGATAAATTCAACATTTCTTTCCTCCAAATAAGGCAATGTGGGAAAAATGGCACAGGGCTAATTGATCAAGTTATAGGGTGTCTTGTGCAGATATGCTTCATGCTGGTGTGCTTTGTGCAGATATCTCATGTAGATACCCCATGCAGATGTCCCCTCATGCAGATGTCCCTCGCGCAGATGCATCTCATGCAGATGCATCTCATGCAGATGGTGCTTCATGCAGATGGCCCTCTTGCAGATGCCCCTTGTGCAGATGTGCCTCGTGCATGCAGATGTGTAGGGTCTTGTATATCATTATCACTGAAATGTTTTCTTTTTTAGTGGGCAAAGCTGGACTACTTAGGCGATCTGTCATGCTGGATTTATGTACAAATGATATAATGGATAGCTATTGCTAAGTCACTCATCAATCAAAATGGTCAATATAAAGGTAAACCTGATAGGTAGTGGTTGAAGGCGGCCTGCGGGTTATACTGTAATGAATATAGAGAGCGCGAAAGAAAGTTTTATAGTTTGATATTACCTTTCAATTAATTTTTTTAATTATTATTTATTTGCAGGACCAAGATTGGATCTTTTCTTTACGTTCAGCAGTGTTGGCATCCCTAAAAAACTGTAAGTGGATTTAAAAAGTGGAAGAGATAGTCCAGGCTACAGATTCTTTATAACTATAATAAACCTTGTTTTCATTCATATATATAAGTTTTCAACTGTTTCTAGACCAGTTTTTCATGCTGATTCTGAATCCGATGGATGCCAGACGAGCAACCTGAGCATTTTTGTAGAAACGCAAAAAATCAAAATGGCCACCAAACACAAAACATTCATCTCTTGTTCAGTCAAAAGTTGTAATTTTTCAGCCTGTTTCAACCAATTAACATATGATTTTAACCACGTAATCATTGAATTCAATATGGCCGTCAATACAATAACGCGCCTGATCGTGATCTACTTTTGGGACGCAGTTTGGTACTTTTGTATCTCTCCTGGTGTTTTGACCGTCAAGAAAGTAATTAGAACCATAAGAAATATTTTTTTTAAAATGTGATTATAAAATCCTTCATTATAGGATCCAAAATGGCTTCCGATACTCTAAGATGGTTATAATTGATAGCTGTGACTAACCTAATACTGCAATGGTTGTGGATATCCCTTTAAGGAGTCATCAGAATCAATGTCCATCATTAGGCTCAGAGAATCGATACATGTAAGGTGCCATCCAAGATGGGTGGCCAATATGGCTGGAAATGGCACTTACTAAAAATTCGATCACTAATATTCCTAAGAGATATATGTTTCTTTGTTTTTGGTAGGTTTGGGGCGTCCATTGGCATTCATATTGGGATATTTTATGAATAACGACTCAATGACACTTAAGATAGCCTTACTGGGATTTTTGGAAGCGATTATCCAATTAAAAACCACAAATATGTATCTTTAGCCTACAGCGTGAATGAATTACTGACCTTTACTGATTGATATTTGCTGCCATATTGAACGCCCATCTTGGATGGCATCTTGCAGAAATCAATCAATATGATTATGTTATGATATTTAAATTGCTCTAAATCAGTTATAGTGATATAAACAAACATGGCAGCTCTTGGCTATATTTAGTACTGAATTTTGCCATTTTGGAGCCATCTTGAATGGTTTATTGATTTGATTGATTATCAAATTGTTGAAAGTATTCATAATGGTTTCAATTCATATATTGATTACTTAAAGCATTGGCATATATACCAAGTACCATTCTACGGTCAAAAAAAGATAAATATCAGATGTTTTGTTGTATAAGGCAGCCATATTGGAATTTTAATTAGTGTATGAATCATGTTTTAATTGCTCACAATGGGTGTTTGACGGAAGCCCCAAAAATTACAAACTATTGAGTAAATAACATACGAGTTATGGGGGTTTTTAGGTTGTCGGCCTTTTGATTTTTGCGTTTCTTCGAAAATGATCAAGGTTTTGTCTGGCATCCATCGGATTCACATTCAGCAGGAAAAACGGGTATAGAAACCGATGAAAAAAACATTATATATCTGGTATAATAAGGTCAAAGGTCTGTTAGTAGCCTGACTAGATGAGGATGAACAAATTTTAAAGCTAGGAGTTGATTTTTGTTAGGTGGTTGTGTGAATTGAAGAAATGTAGAAGGGATGGGAATTCCCGCATCAAATGCAAATTTGGCTTATATCCCTTTGATGTCGTAGATTAGGAGGTTGTATTTTTAAAAGAGTTTCGATGTGGTCTCACAAGATAACCAAGTCTGTGAAATACCTGAAGGAAATTAGTAAAATTGACCTTGACCTGTAATATATCTCTGTAAACCAAACAAAGTCCCACCAAATTGTAAACTACTTAGTTCTCCAGGAAGACAAAGGATGATTGTATTAATCTTTCACTGGAGAAGGCCAGCGCATGCAAGTGTTGAAAAAAAATGTGCGCTTGGCTTGACTCGAACCAGCAACCTCCAAATTACTAGCATGGCACTCTTACCAATTAGCTATAAGCCAGGGTTGGTAGAGGAGTGATAAATATATCCTATAGTGTTAGGTCACAAAGGTTTTGTCCATCATTCTAGTGGATAGCATCAGAAAGGTTACTATAGATTTTGGCAATACGATTTATATATTTTTTGAAAAGATAATACAGATTCATCATTGTCTATCTGGAGAACTAAGTACGGTTCGTTAAAAAATTTCAAAACAAATTGTTATGTTTTTTTTAAGGATTGACATTGGATTTCAATGTCAGATTATGTTCACGCATTGGTTATGTGTGTACGTGTGTGGTGTTGTGTATGTGTGTGTATTGTGTGTGTGTTAGAATAACCATCTGACCCCGAGTATGCTCAGCTTTTTAATATAATCCCACCCCCAGTATTGAGATCTGAGAACTATCTTTGTTGATCACAATTGGAAATATATGGAATGAATGTACCTCTGAAAAGCTGGCACTTTGCTGCTTTTTATGTTTATTGTTAGGATGGAGAGAATCCCATTATATCCACACCCTAAAATTCAAAATTTAATTTCAGGTTTAATAAAAACAAGGGGGATATACTAGGGTTGTTAACAGTTAATTTGCTTAAAAAATTTCTGGAGGAGGTTGATAAATGTTAACATTGACAGATGGTTAAAGTTATGGGAAAAGGCTCAATAGTGGCATTTCAAATGTTACAGAAACCAGCAGGTGATGAGCAGAAGTGGAATCAGAATCAAGAGAGGGTGAAGAAATTAATGAAAAAGAATAAGGAGAAAGAAAGAAGAGGATGAAGATGATTGGATTGCACTGAGGCCAGAGCTGCACTGAAGTCAACCAGACCAAGGTAAGATACCAGGTATTCGTAAGATTTCATTGCCACCATTTTCCATTTCGAAATTGTGCAAAATTTATGTGTTTTATTGCAGTCATATTCAACATTCAGGTGTATGTTTAAATTTAAGAAGTGAGGATTTCCTGGATGTTCGACCTAAGAATATCAACTTTTCTCTGTGCAAAATTCCCAGTTTAACATGCCAGGTTGGAATAGGGAGTAATGTCAGCCAGTTCTAAAAAGAGGGCTGTATTTATTACAGAAATAAGGTATTGGGTCATTCCATGCCAAAACAGTAAGTTGGTTCACCACACATCTTGGATTTTGCTCTAGCTCCTGCTCATAGATTCGTGTTTTTGATTCTCTAGTGGGTAGGTCACAAACAAAAAATTCATATTCCATTCCGTTTTCATACAGCGACCTGTTAAAGTTTGCCAACCTTGAGGAAAATAAGGTCAATTTGGTTGGCAGAAGTATGAAGTACCATTTTTAAGCAACAATATTTCAGCAATTAATCAGTTATGAACTTTGTACATGATATGCATACCAAATATAGTGGTGGCCAAAAATATAGTAATTAACAGGGACTACCAAATTGTATCTTTACTGATTTGATGGATTTAGCGGTGGTGCCCAAAAGTACATAATAATGATCTCCGGAAAGATTCCCTTCTCCTGCTCTTTATAATGGTCCAAAGATGCATTCTCTGATCTACGACTCTCTGTTCTTTAGACCGATTTGCAACAAAATTGCATAGCATTAATGCACAATTATTTAACACATTACATACCTGCCAACCTTCCCTGATTTATAGGAATCTTCCCTATTTTTAACTTTCAAAATTGCAAAAAATAGGGATATTCCTATTTCTGAAATTTAAAACAAATCTTGAAATAATTGCCAGAAAAGTCCTGAAATATATTTTGGGCTCCTGAAGCTCTTCCTGCAGCTTAAAATACACAGAAACCCAGTAACTTGAGGAGACTCTCCCCCTGTGTACTCCACTAGAGGCCTTAAAGTGGATCACAAATAGACACACCCATAAGGGCTTTCGTGATGAGGTGTTCACGGCACATGCATTCTGATTTTTGGGTTCTCAATGTTGGCAGGTATGACATTAGTTAATGAAGAGTAGAACTCCTGCAGCAGACTGCCATACCAGAAGTCCAAAATATACATGATGTGACCAAAATAAAAAATCCAAGATTTCTTAAGGCAAATTTGTGCAATTCACAATATGGTATGCCACCAATGGTTTGCCTTGGAGAGATGTTTCCTGGTGCATCATGGGAAAAGGTTGACATGCAGATCCTGGGTAGTACAAATAGAACATTGGAACATGTCACTGTTCATTTAGTTTGTCAATATATTGGTGTTTTTCATGTGAATGTACACTAAAGTGGTAATTTACAATGGCTTTAATCTTATACACTAATCCAGTTTTACACATTCCAACACCTCACTGGCAGCCATAGCTGGGGGGGTTTCCTGCTTGAATTCACCCAAATGTGCAGATTAAGTGTAGCTTTTGAATTATACTTAATCAAGCGTGGTACAGACGTACAAAAGAGTTGGGTAGGTTTTTGGTTGGAAGCCCCCCAGTAATGGCGGATCAATTCTGACCATCATTTGGCTGGTCGGATTTGTCTATTTTCTTTCTATCGATCGCACACTCTTTCGTTGAGTTGTTCCAACATAATTTTTCACCATTTGTGTGTTCATCCAATAGTGACTGGGACGGCAATATCAAATCTAGTGGTAAAAAATAAGCTTGGTAAGAGCAGCTGTTGGTGGGGCACTGTATTGTAAATTGCGATAATTGTAAAATTTGTGATTTAGGGTCAATTATGAGAATTGAAACAGATAACAAGATCGTGGATTTTGCTGAACAATAACAACATGTGGATACATAAACAATAATACTCTTTCATGATTCCAATTCATATAGCCACCACCACCACCAAATCTGCACCAATTCAAGAGAACAGGGAACTTGATAGCCATTCAGACGGAACAGACTTTTGATGGTCAGACGTCTTCAGGAACCGACTCCTCCAAAGCTCTACGTGGAACTAAATTCAGTCGATTTGAAAGCTCTGGTTCGGATACAGATGATGACGTGGAAGATTCGGGCAGTGAGAATGAACAAGAAAAGAGTGGAGAGCTTCAGGTATTAGAATTTTTACACTTGTCACGTCTGTAGCTGCACTTCAAGTCTTGAAAATTGTCAGATTTTGAGCAGATGTGTAGAAGAGGGGATAACAGGTGTTTGCCTGTTCAGAGTACAGAGATGTTTGTTACCCTCAGTATTATCTTTAAAATATTGTCCTGATGTTATCATGGTCACTTTACCCAAATGCCACTTCCCCATTAACTCCAATAAACCATCGGCATGCCTCTTTGCCATGCACTTGTAAAAATAAAATTGCAAATCTGAACAGTTTAATGATTATTCAATTTTACAATATATATCACCGAGTTAGATACTTTCCATGTCCCCATCTTAAAAGTCAACCAAACTCCCCTAGGAGTAGATAATAAATGGGGACAGAAAATGGACAAATTAAAGGTGGGCGACCTGATCATGGTCCGATTTTTATATAATGATGTGTTCTCCCTCACATATAAGCATATCACCAAAAATATCCGATTACAAATTTTGAGTTAAATCAGTCAAGGCATTTGGATAGTAGAATCAATTATTTGTGGTCGATCCCATTTGTTCAAAACACCAAAAGGAAACAGTCCCTAGGCCTGAGGCAAAATATGAACTTTATTCTGATACCAAAATTTCAATTTTGATGGAATAAAGTTGGAGGATAAGGTTGTTGGTCAGGTCACCCACCATTGAAGTTTTCTTACCATTGTAATTTATGGAAACTTACAGTTTCTTTTTTTCCAAAAGGTGGATGGTGAAGAAAACACAGAGAGCAAGAAAGAAGGTGATGACAAAGAAAGTGGAAGTGGTGAAGACAGTGAAGGCCAAAGTGAGAGCAGTGCAGGATCTGAAGAAGCTTCTGGACAGTCAAGTGAAGATTCTTCCAGTGAAAGTGAACATTCTTCATCATCTTCGTCCTCATCTTCTTCCTCCTCTTCGTCGTCATCATCAACGTCGTCATCTTCAGGATCAGAATTCTGAAGAATTTCTGATGATGACAAAAGATCAGCAAAGAAAAAGAACGTCTCAGAAAAAGGACGTCGAGAGAGAGTTCAAAAGAGAACAAGGAAAAACATGAGTCAAATTCTAATAAGCCTGTTGCTGATGCAAGGCGAGTGATTGATAGCAGGCGTAGAGTCTCTCCATCACGACGTGATGAAAAAAGTAGGCACAGAAGAGACGGTGCTTACTCAAGTCGAGACAGAACAAGAGAAGAACACAGACAGAGAGATAGTAGGGACAGAGAAAGAAGAGGGGAAGACAGATATTCCTCTCGGGGTTCCTCTAGATATAGTAACCGTGACAGGGGAAAGAGAAAATCACCTCCGTCGCGTGGATATGGTGATGATAGAACTCCAAGTAATAACAGTAGAGACAGACCAGATGATAAGACTCTTGAAGCAAGACGGCGCAAATTTGCTTCTCGCGATGGAGTACAACTTGATGCTGTAAAGGACAAGAAAATCTCTTTAAAAACTGTTACTGGCGATAAAAAAGATGCCGAAAACAGGACTAGAAGATCCTCAAGAGAGAGCAGAGAGAGAAGTAGAACTTCGTCTACTTCAGGAAGAGATAGACAAAGACAGCCTGATGATTCAAGAGGTGATGGATATGTAAGAACTCATGTTGAGGTACCAAGAAAAGTGCCAGTACCTCCAGAGTCAGAAAGTGATATAAGCACAGGGAGTGGAACACCGTTTTCTGCCGAGAGTGAGAGTGAATCTGAAGAGGAATCGGCACGCTTCAAACATACAAATGAATCCGATGGTAAAGCTGCTACTGAGAGTGCTAGTCAATCAAGACTCATAACTTCTATGAAATTGCCAAAAGTTGGAGTTGAACAACTGCTTAGAAATCATTCAAGTGACAGATTCCCTGATAGGAGAACACGCGATAGTCACGACATGCGTCGCTCAGTGTTGGAACGCCGAGACATTCGTAGACACGAACATAGAAGCTCAAGTCATGATCGTGGGCTTGAGCGTAAGGGTGATCGCCAAGATGACCGACGTGGACATAGGAGTCAAAGTCAAGATAAAGTGCGCGATAATCATAAAGACAAGGCTCTTGGCCGGGAATCACACATTGAAAGGACTAGAGATAAGAGGAAAGAGTTTGTTGAAGCAAGCTCTGAATCAGAAACAGAAGATGCCAAAGGTGGACTCAAAAGTATCATTAACACAGGCCAAAGCGAAGAAGTCGCTCTCAAGAAGAAGACAAAATGTCAAGAAGTGACTCATCCCAAAGTGTTCACAAGAAAGAAAAAGGAGGCGACCCAGAGGGGAAGGATTCAAAGAAAAAATCTCAGGAACGTGAACGGAAGAGGAGAAAAGAGATGGAGTTGAATGATGTTGAAGAACCTGGTGCTTACAGGAGGGATCCTGAAATCCATGTCACTTTTGATAAAGGTGAGAGACACACAGAGGAAACTCCCATGTTGTGCGAGTCTCTGTTTTGAGCCGTAATATTTTTTGTTTTGTAATGTTCAAATTCTGTTTGGTAAAAACTGTATTTTCAGGTTTGTTTGGTTTTCTAATTGAAAACTGCATCTTCAAAATGGTCAAAAGATGTATTTTTGTGTCGTCTGCAAAAGGGCACATAGGGATCGCTTTGGTAGTGTGTGTATCTGTCTGTGGTAAAAATGTTAACCCTAAACATAATTGACCACTGTTTTAACATGCACACATTTGCATGGCACTTGCATGTAGTAGTTCTTGGACAGTGTCCCAATTACCCCCCTCATGAGTGGGGGTGAAAGGTCATCTAGAGGTCATTAGAATTCATGGCTCAAAAGTGGTCAGAATTATCGAAGTGCTCGGTGTTATATGTCGATTGATTTTCTTGACACTTGGATATATTGGTCCATGGGTAGTGTCCCACATGCTGGTGACCTCATGTGACATTGGTGACCTCATATGACCTATGACCTTTTTCCCCATTCTCAAACTGCGACAGCATATGACACATGAGTTAGGTGAGCGCTGCATTTTTGTTATCTTAATGAGGGACAATTTTTTTTAAAAATCCACACTAACATAGTATTCATACAATTCATGGTGCTCCAAATTGATTTAAAGGTGGAAGCTGTAGCTAGCTGTGAATCACCCTCTAACTATTTGGTGTCCATCACAACTTGCTTACTAAGTATATCTGTGATGCTTTGGTCATTAGTGGTTAAATTGCTCAGTTAAAGGAGGGGGGACCCGATCATGATATGATTTTTGTGTCGGCTGCATTAAGGCAGGAAGACACATAGGGATCACTTGGTCCACTATTGTCTGTTGAGTACGTCTGTTGTTGATGTTGTTGTTGTTGATGTTGTATGTTTTTGATGTTGCTGTATGTTGTTGATGTTGTGTCTGTTGTTGCAACTGTTGTCCTCGTTGTGTTGTCTGTTGTGACTGCCAAAGGTTTAGCATTTGCCTGTAATATCCACATACTTCGATGGATTTAAACCAAACTTGAGTCAGGGGTGCAACATCGGATACCCATTTGTTGATGAGGTCAAAGGTCATGTGAGGTGCAAGTTGTAAGATTAGCTGAAAATGTAAAATTGACCTCAATTCAAAAGTTAAAATTCAATTGGAACCAAACTTGGTTTATGGAGATTACACGCAAACCCTCATTTGTTTATGAGGTCAAAGGTCATATGAGGCCTATCATTCACAAACTGCGGCGGCAGGCGACACAAGTGGTCCCAGGACTGATGTATTTTTTGTATGTTCCCCCCCCCCCCCACATTTTTTTTTTTTTTTTTTTTGATGTTTATGTTCATAACATCAAAAGGAAATAAAATTTCATTGGGGTAATGAGAAAAATATGAACTCTGTTCTGATACCAAAATCTCAGTTTTGATGGAGTGAAGTGGGGGGACGAGCTTGTTGATTGGGTCACCTTCCTTTAAATGTAGTACTTTGGAATGATCAGGTGAACACAATATTTTAAAGCAGTTGACAGTGTTTAAAACAAAACTAATGTAATGTGTTATGTGCTTTTTTATCCTCAGCTGAAAAGCCCAAAGTGTCCGTACTAGATAGACTGGGTGTGATGCCAGCGTCTAAGCCTCTTAACTCAGGCAGAGGGTCAATAAAAGATAGACTTGGTATAAAGGTATCGAGCAACCATCAAGAAATAGTGGACGATGATGACAGGTTCGATCTAGACGATTTCGACAGTCACCGAAATGTTGAAATTGGACCGAGGGCAGCTGTCATTGAACTTAAGAATCGTGTGAAGTTAAAACGACCCGTACCGTTGATGTCAATCCCGCTTGATGTGGACCCAGATCCTGTCCGAAAAATTGTTAAAAGATCTACAAAACGTTCTGAAGAGAAGTCGTCAAAGTCTCCTGCTAAATCAAAATTCAAGTCCTCGTCTGGTAGGGGTAAAGATCACGAGAAGAGTGCTGGATCAAAATCTTCTGGAAAGAGCGGTGAAGAAGAGTTGGAGGAACGGATCCGTCGCATCAAAGCCAAGAATGCAGCAATCTTACAAAGACAGAGGGAAATTGCCGAAGAGAAGAAAAGATACGGATGTTCATGATCAATCTTGTCATACCTATTTTCCCCCATCTAATACAGGACATACTTATGAGAGTTTGCATGTAGAAACTGTGTGACATAAATGAATCATTTCTGGATTAAGTGCAAGATTTCTATTCAATATTCCAACTGTATTTTGAACCTTATTATTGCACCATTCAAGTATTTCCACCATCCTGTGTTGGGAAATAGTGAGGATTGTAATATGTGGTTCATTTACTTATCATTGAAGTCCCACACTGGGGATCCAGAAAATGTTACATGTCCCAGCATATGGAGCACTCAAGATTAATAATCCATAAATGTCCCACATAGACCTTGTTTGTAATTGGCCTTAATCTGTTGTTGATGGAATAAAATCAGTGTGAATGCTATCACCAATACTCAACTACAGAGGGATTAAAAATTACTTGGACAGGAGATACGTCTCATGTTAGCTCAACAAGCTACACGGAAGTTCGGTGTATACTTCAACCAATTACGCATGGCGAAATGAGGTGAAGTGTTCCCCCTGGCTCACACAGTCCATACGGGCTTGTGTTGAATTCTGTCCAACATATTATTAATCAGACTGTTGTTAACTGTGCCCAACTGCCTCGCTTTTGTGATTTAAAAAATAATGAAAGCGACGTCAATTGACTACTAGCCAAGCACCACGATGGTGCTTACACCAATTTTACCCCATCAACAGCAAGAAGGGGCCAATTACAGATGAGGTCTATAGGCCAATAACAGGGTTGCCATAGCTGTAAAATTTTTAAAAGCTGGTAAGTCATAGGATTTGGTCAAGAAAATTGGTCAAAGTGGTGGTAAAAAGAGTACGAGAGAAACAGCACAGGCATTACATTTTGTTTGAATCAATGTTTAAAGGGCATTTCTGCTTCTCAAAGTGATGGTTGCAGACAAATTATATTTCAAGATCAAAAAGCATGGAATTGTAAGTGACCCTATTCCCATTACCCTAACCCTAACTGTAATTTTTAAACCCTAAACCTTAGCCTTGAAATTTGGTGAGTAGTACATGAAGGTAGAACCTGCAATACTTGTCATTTTACAGTCTGGTATAATTTGGTGATACTTGGAGTGTGCATAAGAAGAGTGCAAATAAGGTGGTTAAAAATGAACAAAATAGCTACAGAACTGGAGAATTTCTTTACTGCATTTTTGGCCAGATTGTTTACATCAAACAAAAATTGGGCCCGCGGCAAAGGTGCAATGAAAGATTTCAAATAACGTGTGTCCCTAAAAAATGTGAAAATTCTGATTTTGGCACTGGTGTAAAGCTCTCTCATCAAAAACATCCCCACTTGAAAGGATTAAGCTTAGAACTGTTTCTTTGGTAGAAAAATTGTGAAATTTATAATTTCTTATAGGAGCAAAAGAAATTCAGCCTATGTTTTCTATTGAAATATAAGCATATACAACACCCTTTTGTTTTCATTTAAAGTTATTTCTGTAGCCAAATAAAAGGTAGGGAATCTATTGAGTGTCTAATCTATATGAAATCACTACATACCACAGAAAATATGGATGACTTGAAATCTCTCATTGCACCTTTAAAGTTGAGGTTTTCCTGGAAAGTGCATTTAAGTTTTGTGGAACTTGTTTGGGATCATAATTGTTAGTTGGGGTCTACAAGGCACAGTCTTGCAAAGAATAGCTGTCATTGATTATGCTGATGAACCTCTGCTAAGAACTAGTACAGGTGGGACCTATTTATGGGGTGGTTTTACAGACAGGATTTGTTGATTAAGTAGGTGTAAATTATCATATTTTTGCAGTTAGATTAGTCACAATGTAGATAAATCCTGTTTGGAAACTAATAATGCCTCCATTTTCCTGTAAAACAATTTTTTTTGAAAAGAATAAAAAGTAAAAGTTGAGTTGGCAATTGACATGACAAATTTACATCAAACTACCACTACACCAATCATCATTTATGACACAGCAGAGTATTCAGAGAGTTAGTTCATACAGTAGAATATTAATATTCTTTTTAAATATTGTGTATTAACAATTGTCCATTGTAACCTAAGGTGCAATCAGGGGTTATAAATATTAGCCAATTTCTTATGCCCTTTTTTATGACCCCTCCTATATCTCATGGAAAATGAGCCTATTTTCAGACATGTAGTTTTAGTTTATTGACCCTCAAATTTAAACATAAAATGGCCCCTCCTATTTGTTACAACTTTAGTATGTCAAAAATCATAACCTTAAAATATTTGGAACCCTCTTCCAAAGAAAATGACACCAATAGAAACTCAAAATTGTAGGTTCATACTTCATTAACAGACATCGACCGATGCTACTATTTTGAACAGGCTTTGCGTGCCAAATGCATAAACATATACACATATGAAAAGCATGTTGAGAAGGCTAGTGTCAGCCAACATC
The DNA here is from genome assembly GCA_023653785.1 of Ophioderma brevispina. NCBI lineage: Eukaryota > Metazoa > Echinodermata > Ophiuroidea > Amphilepidida > Ophiodermatidae > Ophioderma > Ophioderma brevispina. The sequence goes on along the minus strand of JAMKCH010013386.1, from coordinate 3,170 downwards.
TGCCGATAAAGAATGAACTCACCTTAACCCAAAGCAGATGACCATGCTTTCCCATCATGCTTTATTGCAGAATCTCCAAACATAACATTTCAATTTACTTGCAAAATTAAAGCAACATTTTTACTACCAAGTAACAGGGTAGTCTAAATTAAAGGGGCATTTCGTGATCCACAACCTCGTCCTCGCGACTTACCTCACAAAAGTTGAGATTTTTATATCATCTGAACCGCTAGCCTTAGTAATCCATGTGTACGCAATCTTACGTGCAAATTTGGTCGTATCTGTAAGAAATTTGCAATTTTGTATTTTCTGTCCATAAACGAACAGAAATTACAATACAGTGGCCGGTGGGACCGTGGGAAACAAACAACTGCTCATAACACGTAACCGCAAGATCGGGATCAACTCAAACTTTGTGAATAAGCTTTTCTCAAAGATATCTAGTGAACGATAAATAAAACAGAAGGTGCTGGAATCACGAAATGCACCTTTAAGCTGAATGATTTCTGTAGTGAGGAGAGAACATGAGGTGTAAAGAGAAATTCTCCAGTTTGTTCAAGAGACTTTTGGCTAGTATTGGTTAGCTTTGATAACCTTTGGATTTGTTAACTTAAGTTGTTATGGAAGTGGTTCACCCAAATTTCATACCATAACAACCCAGAGAGAGAGAGAGACCGTCATTACAGGCAGTGATTTATTTATGTTATCAAGCAATATTTCCTTACTACAAACCGTCCGAGTCGGAAAATCAACTCCACCATAAAGATTATTTCTGAATTTATGTACAAATGAGGACTAGGTCATAAGGGCCTTTGGAACGAACACTGGTGTGATTCATAAGTTACCAAATCTTTTCTACATAGTGGGATTTTGAGGTGAAACTATTCACTTGCCAATTATACTATAATACAAAACAACCTCCAAACTCAGTCACATAATAAGACTATTACTTCCCTTATGAAACCCATTGGTTCCCACAGCTGTTTGAAAGTCATTTATGACAGAATCAAGATAAAGCAAATATTATCAATGGTGACACCATTTTGACAACTTAGAATATTTATTACACAAACTACATCTTGTGTAAATTTTAAGAAATTTCATTTTGGGAAAATATGATTTTTCTTCAAAATCTAGTTTTATATAGATTTCTCTGGAAAATGGGAATATAGAGGGTGCTATAACATACAAATCACGACCTTTGTTTTTACAGGGGTGATGGCTCTTGCATGTCTCTACTAATATCAGTTGTCAAAATTGTGTTGCCACTGCTTCAAAATAAGAGACAATATGCATGGGATCATACAGCTGTGTTCTAGAATAAGCAAGTCCAATGTTGTCCAAAATTTGTAAAATGTAACAGTGTGAGCATTGGCATTAGAAAAGGTTTTCATTAAGTGCTGTCATACTTAAGCTAACACAATGAAAGGTCTGTGAATCTTAAGTACATGATAGTTTGCAACTGTGTTTTACATCCATGAAAGTGTAAAATGGTAAAAAAGTGGGCGTGTATATCAATTAATACCTTTGTGTTTATGTGTTGATTTGCATTTTTTGTTTGCATATGATGCACAACCATTTGCTTTCACAGAACTTGGTACTTGCAATGTGGCTGCCAACTTACAAAAAAAAATTAAATTTGTGTAAGAGACAGGTTGTGGTTTGTTTTCTCCCATTTGAAGAAACTCTAATAAAAAGGACAATTTCCTCAAAAAAGACAATTTCCTCAAAAAAAGTTGTACTTTTTACAGTACACTATGCTTATAAGCAGCAGACATTTGCGAACAGTTAAATACTAGTACAGGGGTAGAATTTCGTAAAGAGCCAAGTAGACTCTCGCACTATATTTTTGCGCGAGTCCATGGACTCCCCGCCGAGTGATGCGAGTTGATTATCAATGCATGTCGGATGTTTCTACACGAGTCCACATGGACTCGCGCTTTATCAATCTTGTGTGAGTCGACTTGCGGACTCGCGCCGAAATTCTACCCCTGCTAGTACCAAATATCTCTTAGTCATGTGGATTACTAATGTTTTTGTGCTAAGATTTTTGATGTTTTGCATAAATGCACAAATGTCAAATCAGTGTGAACTGGAGAATGTGTGAGGTGCAGCCTTGCGAATGTTAAAGAAATGTTACCATATCAAAATTTGACACTTTAAACCAGAACTGGCTATGTCCATTTTGGCATTTTTCGACCATCCAGGGGATCAACGAGTATGAGGCCTATATAAACTTTCAAACACAGTATAAAACCATAAACGTGGAAGATTACTACTTATTTCAAATACTGCTTATACTTGATTTTCTGATTTTTTTTAGCTATAACCAAACATTAAACTCGCCTATCTCAAAATGTCATTTTGGGACATAGCCAGTTCTGGTCCTAAGGGGGTGAAATCATCCAAATAGACTGCATATATGCAAAATAGATTCTGTCTGCAACCTCTGGTTCAGGACCAAAGTGAGAGTGAGTGAGTCACCTCATACTAAAAGGCAACAATTCATTAGAATTGGCGTGTGCAGATTGCAGCTGTACTTGGTCAGAAAAACCTAACTCAAGCTTCATTGGAGGTATTTGGAAGGGGTGTAGCTAGGTGCAACCCAGCTCCTCTTCTAACTTCTGCCATCTTCTACCAATCCTGGCTTGTTAGCTTAATTGGATGGAGCACTGTGCTATATGGAGGTTGCTGGTTCAAAGCTGGCCAAGCATACATTTTTTTCCCAATAGTTGTGCTCGCTGGCCAACTCCAGGGAAAGATCAATTAAATTAAAAAATTTGTCCTTGTCTACCAGGAAAACAAGGTAACTTCAAACTATTGCGAATTACGTATATAGAAATATACAGTTCTGTTTGCACCAGGAAAGTGGTGGACAATTTTTGGATTTAACACACAGATTTAAATGGTGCTTGTTCAGATTTATGTGTATCATGTTCTCTACTTGATATGGGAACCTGCCACATGCCATACACTTGCCACCAAGTATCGTGGGAAACAAACTTGTGGTTTTGATAGTAGAAGCGATAATTATATAATATTGGATGGCTTTTTCTTCGGGTGATATGAGAATATACCGCACGAGTCATGAAAATATCGAACGAGCCGAAGGCGAGTTCGATATTTTCTTGACAAGTGCGGTATATTCTCATATCACCCGAAGAAAAAGC
>JAMKCH010013385.1:0-47416 GCA_023653785.1 Ophioderma brevispina | reverse complement strand
TCAGTTACATTGCAAAATTTGACTAATCCCTTGCTGAGAATAAGTTTAGTGGTACTGCGGTAAGCAAAATATGCATCAAGATTTTGCTGTGGAGTTTTATCAAATGTCGACGCCAAGAATGGCTGTGTATAACTCATAACTTTCAAGACCATCCAGCCCTTAAGTAGGCCAAGATTTAAGTTGCTCGCATACCTGTTGCTTATATGTGGATCACTATTTCCATAAGGAGTTGTTTCATAAATACTCTGGTGGGGGGGTTGGAAAATTTGTGGGGGGATCAAAAAAAGTTGAGGTCCCACAAAAGGGGAATCAAAATTTCCCCCCGTATAGGGGGGATCAAAAAATTTAAAGGACATTTTTGCTCCTTCAAAACAATAACTTCACCAAAGTACTCATCCTATTTTAAATTTTGGGAACATTACGTTTTCCATTAGCAATGTGTCCTGAAACCGAATATTACAAGGCTTCGGCGCTTCGACACGTGAAGGAGGCACCTGTCCTGGCCACTCCCGTATAATCGGACCCAATGTCCACGTTGTGTCACCCTAGTCTTTTTTAGTCCATAAACAACTTCACTACTATTTTACCTAGTTCAAGCCTTTGGATTGCTAGGCTACTACAACCAGCCATAATTTTTTTTTCTTCAGCTTCTTTTTGAATTGAATTTTTTATTGATAGGGTAATGACCTCTCTACGATGCTTCGATGCTACATTCAAAGACAAACCTTGCCTATTTAAGTTTTTACTTTTTAATACCTTTAATGTCCATATTCAGGTATTATCATTCATTTTGAGCCACCATGGAAAATTGTGTTATCTTTGCAAGCCTAGGCGTAAATCCTGGGGGGATGGTATATCTCCCCCAATATTTTTGATGAGGTGGATGGTCCATACGATCACCCTCCCGCCCCCCCCCAATGTTGATGCCCATTGCATGTATGTTGACCAAATTACCTCATATTTTCCATAGTTTAAAAATGTAATTTCTGTGCACTTCTCTCACATTTTGTTCTAATACAATTACATTTAACCTAGTTTAGGGTTCTAAATGGCAAAATTTTTAGCGCGCTTCGCACGCACCATGTGCTAGTAGATTTTTCATTCATAAATTATCATCAATCCCATCCCCTCCCAATGTCAAAAGAAATTACGCCGCTGTTGCAAGAGAAATGTATCTTGGAAGTGCTTGTTGCGAGGCTTCTGCGCTACGCGCGCGAGGGGGAACACCCCTCCTGCACCCACCCCAGGTCCTTCAACACAATCGTTTTCTTCTAAACAACTTCAAATATTATCCGAATTTCACATTTCATTGCAGTACCCATATGCTAAATATTGTAAATATCCACCCCCAACAAATTTGTTTAAGAAAATTGCAGATTATACAGAATTTGAGATATCCATGCCAGGTATGCTTACATTGATAATTTCAGGTAAAAACAAATTTTTGCACATCAATGATTTAAGTTTGCTTTTTAAGATCATTACACAAAACTTGTCCAACTTGGTAATTTGGTGGTTAACCACTCAAATTGTAAATGGTTCTATCAATTTTGCATGATAAAATTCGTAAATACAAAGTGAGTATTGGCAAAGGGTTCCACGCTTTTGTGTGAGAAGAGGACCCGCCCTGGGCAAATGCTAGTCGCCATGACCACAAAATCGTCAATTTCTACCTTTACTGCAGGGCCTCACCTCTGCTGATTTTTGTCTGCATATAAAGGGGGGGGTCAAAAAATGTTAAACCCTTAAAGGGGGGATCAAAAATTTTTGATGTCCCCCGAAGCTTCAACTTTTCCACCCCCCACCAAAGTATTTATGAACACTCCCTAACCATTATGCTGTGAGCCCATTTTTAATCCCCTGGCTTGAAAAGCAGTAGGGGGATTTTGCAAGAGCACGCATGTCTGTATACATCCAGTGAGTTTGAGTCCGTATGTATGTGTGTGTTCCACTGTGATTAAGATTCAGGTCTTCTTCAAAAAGTTGAAAGTCCAATTTAAACCAGACTTGAGGTTAAGGTGCAATAGGGGTTCATTCATTAAGAAAAGTGGGCCAAATACCATTTTTCCCACAATTTCCATGTAACGCTTTGCTCATTTTGTAAAAAAATCATGGCACCTAGCTTTTGGGTAAAATTAAATATAGGTAATTTACCATCACATCTCAATAGCTTTGACATTGGCTGGCATGTAATTGGGTCATTAATCCACTCTAAAGCATAAAACCGATTAGTCAATGAACTTCTTACATGGCACCATGATAGAACATGACAAGGTCATGTGCTGCGTACATTTTAGATGGGTTATGCATATTAATGAGCTAACTTTGCATATTTTCAGTAAAATGTGATTAAATCTTAATTTGGTTCAGTGTAATTCTTATTAGTTTCTCGTCCATTTGGAAGAAAGAGTAGCTATTTATTGCTCAATGTTACATTTCTGTAATGATTCTTTTTTTCTGCTTTATTATTCCTCTCCAGGATATCTTGGCTGAACTGTTCTCACCAACAAACCTGCTGTCACCATTCCCTACCAATGGCATCCAGGACTCTATCCAATCGGCGGCCGCCTTAGCCGGTATCACCAGCATTGATTGCCTCGATGATCAGTCCACCCCAGAACAAGCAGCGCCACCAATCCATCCCACCAATGCAAATACGAACCAATCAAATGATGCCGATTCACAAGGGAACCTCACCGACCAGGCGCAGCAAGCGCTTGAAAGTGTGCCAAATTCTATGTTTAACTTCAAAACGAACCAACCCCCGCAAACAGCAACTTCCTTTACAACCACCTCACAATCAGTTTCTGCTCCAATTCAAACACTGCAAACGATTAGTAATGTCAGGCCACAAGTTAATACCCAAGCTTTACCTCAGCCTCGGCAACTCAACCGTCAATAACCTTGCCCCCACGTAACACCAGTGGCAGCATTCAGCTTGCTCTCACTCCACAACAGTTGGCTGCCTTGCAGCAAGGAGGTCGTATGGTTCAAAGTGCTCCTCAGACTTCCAGCAATGCCATTCAAGTCTTGCCGACAACAACTCTACAGATTGCAGCCCCAAGCGGAACTCAGCCTACTCCAATGCCACAACCTCAGATCGTTCAAGCCATTCAGCCAAATGGTACACCAGTCCAACTCGCCCTCCTACCAAGCGGAATGCAGCTAGCACCTCAATATGTTATCCGACCAACAATCAAAGCCGGTTCAAATTGGAAACCAGCCCATAGCTGCTTCTCCCAGTAGGACTCCAGCCAACATACAACCCAAATTGACCAATGCAAGTCCAGTCAATAAGCCTCCCATAAGTATAAGACCTTACCAAGTGACTCTCGCACCGCAAATGACCACCGTAGCCAGTTCAGTAGCCCAGGGTAACATAGTACTACAGCAACCAGGTACAGGACAGACCCTGCAGCTGACAAACATCACACAGTCCCAGCAACAATCCAATCAAGGTAGTCAAAAATGTAATGATTCAGAACCAAGTGTCGGGCACTGGAGTTCCTGTTGTAACAATGGGAGTCAGTCATGGGAGTATCATTGTCATGACTCAGACACGTCCAAGCACTAGTACAAGTCAGCAGCACCAACCCACAGTAACTGTCAATTCGTCTGGTACCAAATCGTCGTTGCCACAGTCTCCCAGTACCACGGTCACCCAATCGCCTCAGCAAGCAAAACCGTCAAAGCCAGCCCCAAAGAAAAAGAAGTCAAAAAAGAAATCCAAGGATAAGGACAAGTCCAAACCAGTAACATCTGTTCAAAGTACATCCCAAACAGTCACCACAACTACCACAAGTGCCACCCAACAGTTGACAACTTCTGTGTCATACGCACAGACTTATGTCACGAACAATAATGGACAGACAGTCGTAGTCCAAGCACCTATCAAGCAAGGCGGTGCTGTTCCAATTGTGCAACAGATAAATATCACTGCTCCTGCACCATTAAATACTTTACAAGTCCAGCCACAGCAAGGTGTACAGCAGCAGCAACAGGTTAATTCCCAGCAGTTCCAAAATCAGTATGGGCAGGTCGCAATGTCCACAGGACAGCAGATCATCACAAACATTCCACAGCAGAATTCAACTCCGATATCTTCAGATCAGCAGCAACAGTACCTCATTCAGCAAGCAATCAAATTACAGCAGGAAAAGCAAAAGCAGGTGCCTGCTACAAGAGGCCCACAGCAGATTTTGCCAGCAGTTGCCACCAGTGCCCAGCAGCTTGGCCAGAACCAGTTGTCTTCAGGCGACCCAAGACAAACACCTTCACCAAGACCACCTGTTGTGCAACAAATTCAGCTGGGGCACAGTCAACCGGTTCAACCCAATCAAAACCAGCTGCAGCCAGGACAAAACCAGTTACAACTGGGTCAAAATCAAATGCAGCCTGGTCAAAACCAGTCGCAGGCAGGTCAAAACCAGTTACAGGCGGGGCAAAACCAGTTGCAGTTGGGTCAAAACCAGTTGCAGCCGGGTCAAAACCAGTTGCAGCCCGGTCAAAACCAGGTACAACCCAATCAAAATCAAATGCAATCAAGTCAAAATCAATTGCTTTCAGGGCAGAACCAGTTGCAAGCAGGACAAAACCAGTTACAGCCAGTATTGCAATCAAATCCAAGCCCTTTGCAGCCTGGTGGACAGATGATTGTCAGTAACCAGTTGAAATTGGTGCCAGGAAGTCAGTCTCAATCAGTTCAGAACCAAGTGCAATTAGTCTCCTCAAGCCAGCCTTCCTTACAAAAGGTAAATTATCTACAATTAATTATAATTTTAGCCAAAGTATTTAAAGTGATCATACAAGCAATTATATCATACAAGCAATTATACTTATAGAAAAAAGTAAATCGGTGTTTTGCGCTTAACGTAACATACATGAACATCCATTGAGCATGAGACATCTGTTAATTTTGGGTGCGTGTAGGTGAGGGCAGGCATGCTAAAACACTAGCCAATCACAGTGCGTATTTGTTTCATCATTTCAGCGCACAACCTTTCAAAAAATATTCAAATTTATACTAATTTGCTTTCTGCAAATTAAGACTTTTAAATATTATTTTGTTGAACTTCATATATTAGTCAATTTGAAATGAAATAAAACTTTCAATTGTTTGAAAAGTTCGGAATTTTTCCTGTCATAAGCATGTGTGAATGTAAACACGGAAGTTGGTTTACATTGGTTAAACAAAAATTGACGTCATGTTCAAAAAATGATTTGTCCGACTCTCTCCATGGAGTGTTGTAAAGGCCTGACCACATGCTCGTTACTCAGCACATGAGCACAGTGCCATTGCCGAAGTTCTGTGACACAAACTGTAGATGTCAGATTATGTCTCAACTTATTTCACTCTTCTCCCCATTCAATAATTTTCATAAATCTGACCATGTGATTCATTTCATGTAATATGATGTGGCATATGTATTAACATCTTCCTTTTGATACTCCCAAATGCCATTGTTGGGCACAGCAGCAAATGGGACTACTTCTCCAGCAGCAGATTGCTGCCTCTACTCAAGTGCAGCAACCGCAGCAGCAACAACAGCAACAGCAGGACACAATGAGTCAGAAGCAGCAATCACCGGTTGTCTCTGGAGGAGTGCATGTAATACGCACTGCAACAGGGCACTCCCCCAAGAGCTTCAAGAATGTTCAAGAGTTGCAACAGTGGCTACAGCAGAATCCCCAGGTGAGTGATGTGAATAGACTTGTGTGGCGGACCTTTTAGGCCCAGTCTTTGATCAGGATTTAGCAGCCAGTGTGGCTAAAGCCTCGGGCATACACAAGCATTCTTACTCAAAACCTATTCCTGAACCTTTGATGGATTTAAATGGGGGAATATTTAGTTTAGCATACATATACTCTGCGCCGTAATTTCTTGGACATACGTGTAACCCGATGGTGCACCGTTTTGTCGGGGAAGCGGGCGTACGTTCTAAACTGTCCAAGAAATTGTGAGCCAGAGTATAGTATGCAGAGATATTGTGGTAGCAATGCGTTGACTCTATTTCTATCTGTTCACACTTGCCAAAAGGTGTCTTGTTGAGAAACGCTTAGGCCGATTGCAGCAAAAATCGGTCATCAGAACCACTGACCCAAGGCCCATATGGGGTGTTCTCAGATCATGGTCAAAGGTCACATAAGCCGATCAAAGGGGCATTCTTTGAAAATTTATAAATTCATTTTTGTGCCACAAATCATTGCTATAATCAACAAATGTGCTCAGAAGTGCCACTGACCCAGGGCCCATATGGGGTGTTAACAGATTTGGGCCAAAGGTTATGTGGGCCTATTAAAGGAGCATTCTTTGAAAATCTATAAATTCCTTGTATGACAAAGCATTTGCAATAATCGCTAGACTTGGTCAGAAGAACTGCTGACCCAAGGCCCATATGGGGTGTTAACAGATTTGGGCCAAAGGTTATGTGGGCCTATTAAAGGAGCATTCTTTGAAAATCTATAAATTCCTTGTGCCACAAATCATTGCTATAATCACTAGACTTGGTCAGAAGAAGAAACTTCTGACCCAATGCCCATATGGGGTGTACACATATATAGGACAAAGGTCACATGGACCGATTAAAGGGGCATTCTTTGAAAATTTATCAATTCCTCGTGCGAAAAATCAATTGCTATAATCACCAGATTGGGTCAGAAGAACCATTGACCAAAGGCCCATATTAATGACCTGCTGAACAAAAGCACCATTGGTGCTCTTGTTTAAAGTCAGTGGCAAGAGCTGCCATTGAGGGTGATGCAAAGTGAAGTTGACATCTTTATAGGGGTAGAATTGCTCTAGAACTACAGTATGGGAGCTGTGATCATAACACTAATTAACCTGCCCATTTTTGTGCCAGGCTTTGAGACAGTTACAAGAGTTAAAGCGACAGCATATGTTGAAACAGCAACAGCTACAGCAGCAAAAACAGCAGCAGCAGCAATCAGGTTTTCAGTCAACACAGCCTAAACAAGACAATCAACAACAACAGGTAATGCTCCTTAAAATGAATGATTAAATGTTTGTTTCTCGTAGCAGTGGCCTCTGAGAAGGGAGGGCGGCTTGTATTTTTTTACTAGATGACACTAAAATATGGCTGTTTTCACCGAAAATTGAAATTACCACAAACTTTCAGCCGCATCAGAAAAATGGTGAGGCCTTTTTTTAAGCTTACAAGGAATAGCCCTGCCAAGAGGTCTCTAAAATCACAGGAAAGTGACTGTGGTTGATTAATAACACAATTAGATCTATCATACATCAAAATTTGAGGATTGAAAACATTAAAGGGGCATTTCCTCGATTTACCTCAAAAAGGTTGAGATTTTTATATCATCTGAACCGTTAGCCTTAGTCATGTTAGTAATCCATGTGTACAAAATCTTACGTGCAAATTCGGTCTTATCTGTAAGAAATTTGCAATTTCGTATTTTCTGTCCGTAAACGGACAGAAATTACAGCACAGTGGCCTATGGGACCGTGGGAAACAAGCATTTACTCATAACGCAAAACTGCAAGCTCGGGATTAACTCAAATTTTGTGAATAAGCTTTCTCAAGGATATCTAGTGAACTTTGAAAAAAAACACATGGTGCTGGAATCACGAAATGCACCTTTAAGAAAATAGAACAAATTTTTTAAAATGACCTTATTCCAAAAAGTGAGGAGAGAGGGCTACGAGAATCTGATAATTTGTTTTATGCGGCCTAAGTAGGTAAATTGCTTGTTTTTATTAAAGTAAAGTGAATGTCAATGCAATTTGCTATCTATCATCTGATGGAGAATTCCCATTTCCTTTAACGTCCTTGTCATTTAAATTGCTTATGGTCATGAAATTTGTCTTTTTGTCCCCGCCGAACGAAGTTCGGGAGGGGACTATAAAATGGGCTCGTCCGTATGTATGTATGTATGTCCGTGATAAAAATGTTAACCCTGGAACATTTGGTCATATCTTTTTTTCTGGATGAGCTAGAGTAGCCTAACTTGGGTATATTGTAGGTGGGGAAACCCCCCTACTAACCATGTAATTCATACCCCCAGGATCCTCCCCTGGGTCTGTCAGGGGGTGGGGGAAAAGGTCAAGGGAAAAAGGTCCACATTACACAGAAATGTCAACATTGTGACCATATTAAAAAAAAAAAAAAAAAAAAACCGTTAGCCTTAGTCATGTTAGTAATCCATGTGTACAAAATCTTACGTGCAAATTCGGTCTTATCTGTAAGAAATTTGCAATTTCGTATTTTCTGTCCGTAAACGGACAGAAATTACAGCACAGTCGCCTATGGGACCGTGGGAAACAAGCATTTACTCATAACGCAAAACTGCAAGCTCGGGATTAACTCAAATTTTGTGAATAAGCTTTCTCAAGGATATCTAGTGAACTTTGAAAAAAAACAGATGGTGCTGGAATCACGAAATGCACCTTTAAGAAAATAGAACAAATTTTTTAAAATGACCTTATTCCAAAAAGTGAGGAGAGAGGGCTACGAGAATCTGATAATTTGTTTTATGCGGCCTAAGTAGGTAAATTGCTTGTTTTTATTAAAGTAAAGTGAATGTCAATGCAATTTGCTATCTATCATCTGATGGAGAATTCCCATTTCCTTTAACGTCCTTGTCATTTAAATTGCTTATGGTCATGAAATTTGTCTTTTTTAGTGGGACATGAAAAAAACTTGCTATGGAGATTTCAGCAATGCTGTGGTTTTGGTTTTTGTTTGGTCAGAAATGACAAGTGGCATTTTTTTTTAAGCCCAAAGGTGCTTGGTAACAGTTGGAAAATGTGGTTAAATCCCCCAAAACTTCTGGGGATTCCTGGGCATGAGCTCCAATGCCCAGATCCTGCTGGGTGCTTAGTAACCAGGCTGTAAATAGCGACTAAATTGGTCGCAAATGCGACCAAATTTCTGCCAGTGCGATCAAACTTTGACTCGCATTCGCCATTTGCGACCAAGAAATTCATCATCAAGTCGCCAGGCCTTATGTTCACCGTCGTCCATGACCACACATTTATTCGATTTTTTTCCAATTACATAAGCTTAAAATTGACAAACAAAAACGATGTACACAAGATTGTTCGAGAATTTATAATTACAAAATCGCAGCATACCTGGATAACCTACAGATCCCTCCAGTGTTTTACTTTTCGGCAAATACACCGTGTATGTACAGTACGCATCGGGCTATTTTCATTATTATAAGTTTAATTATCCAGGCACGTAATTATGACCCTCGCAGTAACTTTCCGCCCGCTGTTATATGACGTCACATAACTCTCCGACCCTGGATGACCCACGACCCGAGACATGTACTGTACGCAAGCATATCGCCAAAGCAAATGTGTGTAAAGTAATGAATTATTCATCTACCGCCGTCTGGGAGACTATGAATAATTCAACGCACATAGCATTGTTAAATCTCTGCAGGCGTGTCAAACTTTTCGTGCGGGAATATAAAAGTTTCAAATCAAAATGTCTAAACGTAAAGCTAAAAATATTTTGGATTTCTTTGGACACGGGAAACGGAGCAAACAAGGACAGCAGCCTCGGGAGGAATCATTGGATGATACTGAGCCTAATGTTCGTAATGTTGGAATTGAACTTGAAGCTTCAACTTCGGACAATCCCAATGCTTCTAAACCACCGCGGAAATTTCAGGAAGCGTTGAGGGGCGATTTCGAGTGGTTGGAATGCGATGAAACCAGTGGACCAGTAGTGTGCAAGTACTGCCGCGATAATCCGGCAAATCGCTGGAATTTTATTACTATTACTGTACTATATTTGCCTTATCATTGTACTCTAATTAAGTTAATGTTATACACATCATATCATTCACATTCATGAAAAAGCTGGCGACCAAATATTTTCCTTTAGGAGCCAGTGGCTACCAAATTATTTTTTGTTTACATGGTTGTTAGTAACCTCCCAGCCCTCTGCCAGCATTCCATATTTTTTGATGCACTGGCATCTCTGCTTGACTTGTTACTCTAATGTATGCTTCACTGGGATTCAAATGTCAAGCAAGGTCAATGTTAGTCTTACATCATGCCTCATTTTATATGTATAAGCATGAACCCTTTACATGATAATGTGCTATTCTAACACTATACTGTTTCAATTTGAAAATGCAGTGTTTTATCAGTCTCACCTCCACCTCAGATGCAACAAAGTCAATTACAGCAGCATTGTCATGCAGCAGCAGCAACTTCAGTTACAGCAGCAAGGTCAACAAGTACAACAGAGCATACCACAATCCCAACCAACATTCCAACCGTCTCAACAACCACAACAGCCACAACAGCAGCAAATGATATTACAAACAACTCAGCAACAGCTACAGCAATCTCAGCAGCAGCTACAGCAATCTCAGCAGCAGTTACAGCAATCTCAACAGCAGCAGCAGTTACAGCAATCTCAACAGCAGTTGCAGCAATCTCAGCAGCCACAGCAGTACAGCAATCTCAACAGCAGCAGCCGTTACCCCCCAAAAACAAGCAATCTCAGCAGCAGTTACAGCAATCTCAACATAGATGCCATTGTTGAATTTAGGGCAATCCCAGACACAACAGTCACTACATCAACAGCAGCAAATCCAGCCAGTTGAATCCATTCAACAAAATCAGCAACAGCAGCCGGCTCAAAACCAACAGCCTGTGAAACCCCAAAGTGCATTTGAAAAGCAGTTTCAAGAATTTCTTGAGAAAAACAAGCCTGCAGAACAACAGAACATTTCTCAAACTGCCCTTAGCCAAACCGCTTCAACAAGTCAGGCTAACTTTACCCCAGCCCAACCTCAGCCATCAACACCCCTCTACAAGTAAATCCAGCACCAGTTGGTGGCGGTGTCCCCCCTCAACAGTCGCCTAACCAGGCGTCTGGGCAGCGTGCAATCCATCAGCTGCCTAAACAAGTTGACATTTTAATGCTCCATTGGGTGTCATCAGCATCTGAGGGTGGCAATGCAAGCATCAACAGCCAATGTCTATCCAGGCTCAACAACCTGTCCAGCCGGATCACTACTAGGGAGTAGTAACCAGCAGAAGCAACCGGTTAAGAATGAAGGCCATCCTGGCTGATGGGGCCAGACAAGTGTGCAAACAGCAGCAAGGAGTTCCTTCTGGTAGAGCACAGGTAAGTAGTCCATTCAAGATCTTTGTTTTAACATGCCAAAAGGTTCAAGCTACAAAAGGCTCTAGCTAATAAGCTAATTTATAATACGAATATGAATATGACAAGCAAAACGACAGTACAGATGTTGAGGCATTGAGGATAATATCACGCCTATCTTGGGAGTCCTAAAATCTTGAAAACACCACGAGGTTGTTGTAGTTTTCCATGTGATGAAAACTCTGCTGTTGCCACACCAAAACTTGCGATTTTGAGTTTTGGGTGGGTTGGTCGTCATCTGTGTCACATTCGTATATGGCAGCAAAAATGTGCTTCAATTAAAATGATCAATGTCGTTGAAAGACCAATAAAAATCAATTGAATTCATGTCCCGACCTCACCCGTGAATCTGACATGCGTATGCGCAGTCAACCGGAAGTCATAATGCCGATTGGGCTTTTTGCAAAGCCACATTTGCACCCATTTTAGTACCCTTTATAACAAACCCCAATTTTTTATTGACAGATAAGTGCCCATACCCAGCAGCAGCTGCACATGATCCAGGCCAATATTCGTAAGTTGTCCATTATTCCCACCCCCAACCAACAACAGAAGAACTTGCTGCAGCAACTCATGCTACTACAGAACAAAGTCATACACCAAGCTCGGCAGCATCTCATGCAGGATAAGTCACAGGTAAGTGGATTGTAATTGGTGTGCTATGAAAAAAGTTTTATACAGGCTGTCCCAAAAAAGTTGCTCCTCACTAGTAGATGTAATAAACAATTTTTACTGCAAAACTGAAAAAATTGATAAAAATTCTGTATTAGCATTTTATAAAAGAACATTTCCTTAGGCTTCTAGAAAGTTTAAGTTTGTGTCTATAGGACAAAACCAAAGATGATACAAAAAAGTAACTCATACAAATCGTGGATGCATTTCGTTTGGTGAGCTAACAAGACCAAACTCAATGGGAGTAGGACCGTCATATCCCCATTCAGTTAGAGAAGCAGTTGATCGGTAAAACATGTTTTGTTTTTGAATTGGAATACTTTTGGGGATGGTTGTGTTAATTTGTGGGAAGGTGATTTGAAAATGGTCTTTTATGTTCAGTACATGCCACTGTATGCATGCTCATCAGCCTAATACAGGGATGTAAGTCTTCCGGATTTATCCAGATTTTTTGGGAATCCAATTTTGTCTCTGATATTTTTAATTGAAGCTTGAAAAATTCCGGACATAAAAATTAAAAAATTACTAAATAAAAAGTAAATGAAACGTTTCTTTCACCTTCTGCTATTGTTAGAAAATACATAACAGAGGGCGTCATCATCCTAGGGTCAACGTGGTCGTGCCTAGTTCGCACCGTTTGGGTCGTGAGTGTATTCTAATAGTACATTCGAAACCGCAACTCTGTGGTCGAGTTAGTAGAAGTAGAGTAGAATTGTGCAACTTTTGTGTATCGCATGTGTATTCACGATCGGATAAATATCAAATTTGAGCTTCTTTTTTTAAATACCAAAATGAGTTTATCAAAAACTGCAAACAGTAACAGAATTGATGCTGAGGTCCGGGACAAGTGGAAGTGGAATTGGATTGAAAAAAAGGATAAGGATGGCTGTTTTGTGGATCTATTATTCTTGTTTCTTTTCCTTAATAATAGTACTGATAATAAAAAAAATTTTATTATTTTTTTTTTAACATCAATACAGAATTCCTACTATTACACAAAAAATATAACTATGGTTATCAAAAAAACAGCAAAGTGTCGCCTGCTGCCGCCATCTATGAATAATGGGCTTCACACCAAACTTGATCCTGACATTTTGGGACCTTGGACCTCATAAACAATGAGGGTGTGTGTGTAATTATCCACAAGCCATAGATTTGGTACCAATTAAAATTCAACTTGTAATGAGGTAAATTTACATTTTCAGCTATCTTTATTCTGTAATATAAACTAAAACCTTGCAGGACCTTCAACGAGTTACATACCCAAACCCCACCAACAAATGAGGGGTCTCATGTCACAGACATGACCTAAGTCTGCTATCAATCCGCCGAAAGCATGCGTATAGCACAGATAAAAATTCTTTTTCAATAACAGACAAGAGGCACCAACCGACAACAATCACAACAACAAACAACACAACATACAAATAAAACAATAAAGTGATCTCTAACGGTCTTGCGGCTAAAACAGGCAAGGCCAAAATATAAACATCGCCAAAGTATGCTTGATATGCAACAATCTAAAATAGTTTACCCAAGTCAAAGGACTTGAATTAATGGCTCCCACTTTTTTATGTGGAGCTCATATCTATTCTTATTATTGGCTAATGTCTTTTCAAAAATTTCCATGAAAAGAACCCAATCTTTAAAATTAGGGAAGGGAAAGTGGATTTCTCTTTTGGGACCCGGCATGTATAAAAATATACCTTTTAGCAAAGAAAATGATCATATTCAGGAATGCGGTATTATCATGATCTATAATTCCAAAACAAACTTCATAATAGGTAATATTGACATTCACCTTTAAACATCTCAGCCAGTTAATAATATTTCCCCATAAGGTTGAAACAACATTGCATGACCACATCAAATGCCTCATGACTTCAGTTTCTTTGCCACAGAAAGAAGAAAGAAATTGAACTTGTCTTATCAACTATGCCAATTTTACATAAAAAAGTGTTTGTGGGTAGTATTCTATGAATGAATCTAAATTGTATAATACCTGGTTTTAGATCCAAAGTTAGTTTTATAGGCATGATATTATACAGATGACTCCAGTTCCAATAACAGTTCCGACCCATTAGCCTCGGATTTTGTGTTGGGCTTTTGGTACAACAACAGCGGATCAGAAGACATTCCCAGTACCTTTTAGCATAAAGTTCGATTTTTCAGTTTCTGCCGCCGGGATACCTCTCTATGCAATAACACGTAATCATAATTCAATACAACAAAACGTCCTTGTAGAATTATCGAGAGCTGCGCATAAGTCTAGCGGCCCTCAATTTCTAACGGATGATTTTCTGAACGCTCAAGAAATGGTTCTCGATGCTAGGCGCCAAATTTTTTACAGAGTTTTTCCAATATTTATTACTCATCTTGAGGAAATCCTTGAAACCAGCCAAAACAAACTGTTACCACTGTAGGGCAATTATAACGTATGATTGAGCGAATAGGAATGGTTGCTGCAACGTCCGCTAGCGGCATATTAGAACAGCAGCGTGTAATACAGGTCACTTGACAATGAACTCCTTCACACGGCCGGTATCAGCTTGTGTTGACAATGCGAATCATTAGTTTCGTAAACTATTGTCGCCACATGATTCCCTACCTGCTAAAGATAAATGTTCTAGTAATTACAAGTGTCAGTGAATCTATCCAGCATTTTTTACTATTGGAAATATCTTGGTTGGCACATTTGGAGAACTCGATAAAAAAACGCATGGAATGGCGTAACCGGGGGGAGGGAGGGTGAATGAGTCTAGGCTGGATGTTGTATGATTTGTACCATCGTTTCTAGGCATATCGTGACTTTATGTTTGTTTTCTTTTGGACTGAATAAAAAGGGTCTTGATAATTTCAAAATTAAGGTTTTGCTAGTACTAACATTGGAATTTCGTGAGTATGTTCATGCAACTGTACTCTGTAGCGTTAGCGTAGGCTAGGTGTGTTACCTTTGGACTGTAAGCAATGATCCTATAAACACAAGATTGGACACTCCCCTATTTTTGGTTTGTAACGGAAAGTGGAATGTATGGGGAAGGGGCTCCAAGAGTTCAGGGTAGGTCGTATAAAATACGAAAAGACATCTCGTATAGCCATACGTGCAGAAGCTTGGCGAGTAGATCGAAAGACTAGTGTTCAGCTGTTAATGCTCAGAATTAACCCCCCAAAATCACAAAATTTTAAAAAGCAAAAAACTAAAAAATTAAAAAAAAAAAAAAAAAAAAATTTTTTATATTAGTTAATTTGTTTTGAACACATGAACTGAGTGAAAGTGAGTGCACAGTGTCAGTGTTAGCCTGTGTAGACCTGCCGAGATGCAATGTTACGGTAGGTGACCGTCATTGTGTTTGTTTCAATGACAGTCCAACTTCTGGAAGCATGACACTTTTGGCGTTGATGTGATGGTCCCGAGGCGGGCCAATGTATTACAAGGTGGATCAAGCATGCTAGGGTAGTGGCTCACAAAAACGTGACCCTAAGCGCTTCTGCTATTTCACCTGGCAGGAACCACCTACAGCACGTAATTTTGGTTGATTTGTATCCTAAACGAGGACATTGGGCTGATTTTCCACCCGTGTTTTGGTTCGTTTGAAACCCTTAACACGTTAATTTGCTGGAGGTTTAAAAAATACACCCTAAACAATGATGATTTTTGCACCTCATTTTGCTTCCCCTTAACGAAGTTACGTTTATAACTGTACCTTTAACCAATAGGCTCTTATTGTACACTGGACCCCATGATAAAGACATATTGTACACATGATTCATTGAAGTTTTATTCACTCTTTAGCATCAATTTCGCATCTATCTACAGCCTAATAAGTTTAAATTTAAATCCATTACATTTAAATTTCAAGTCTTTAAAGTTGTCTCTATTTCTTTGAAATGGGTCTTATCGGGTGTCGTAATTGACAGTTTTTTCCTGCATATGCAGATATTTCATTGAACTAAGTAAAACCCGGACTAAAATATCCATGACCTTATTTTGATTGGCATAAATTACAGACAGAACCTAATTCTGTTTCTATGCACATATGCCTTATAGTGTAGAATTATAGTGTAGTATACGATCTTATAGTGTAGAATTAATACGCGAAAATGAAATGAAACTCCAAAATATAAAGGCTATGTAGGAGACGGCGACGACATAGAGAAAATAAGGCTGAAAACGGTTAAACGGTTGAAAGCAGAAGAAAATCGGGAACAAAACCCACTATTTTCCAGCATTTTAATGTATTTTTTACAAGTAATCAAAATATCACACCCTAAACACATATTTTTCGACCTGAAAAGCATACCCTTATTTTGAAATTTTGACGATTTTGATACCCTAAACAATGTACGCGCGTACATCGCCTGATCTCAAAAAACGACCCTAATTACGCGTTTTTGTACACGAGCATGATATCCACCTTGGAATACAAGTGGCCCTCCCGGGGTGATGGTAGACCTACCAAAAGTAAGAGTAAGACTTCATTTTTCCATCAAATATAATGGACAAAATATGCGTGTGACTGTGAGGTGATGATTGATTGAATATGTTTGGTTGTGACTTGTGCAGTAGCCAGTATGCATTGTTTGCATTATTGCATGGCATGGGGTCTAATGGAAATCGGGAAGCTCTTTCAGTATTTTTTTTAAATTAATGACGAAGGGACCATGGGGGAGGGAGCCACTCTTACTAAAAAAGTACATTTTTTTAAGTATCGCACACAAAATAAATCCTTGATACAAGTCTACAGATTTCATGACCTCAGTTCAAGCCTAATTTAAATGTCATATTTGATTAATCTTTATTCATCACAAATATATTTGAAAATAAAGAATATTTTCAAAGTAAGGTTCACTGGCTAAAAGGGCACTAAAATCTTTATATTTTAGGCCACTTTACACTAAAACTGGCAAAGCACTAAAATCTTAGTATGGTCCCAGCTAGGGTTTGTGATTAAAATTCAAGTAAGTTTTAATTTTAAATGGTGAAAAATAAAATTTCAATAAATATATTTGTCTTTCAATCTATAGATAAATTTATATAATTGGGAAAGAGTAGATTCACAGCTACCACATGGTACCCAATTAAATGTAGACCCAACTAGTGCTTGTTAAAAAGAAAGAACGGAAAGGAAAAAAGAAAGAAAAGGAAAAAAGAAAGAAAAGGAAAAAAGAAAGAAATAGGAAAAAAGAAAGAAAGAAAGAGGAAAAAGAGAAAGAATAGGAAAAAAGAAAGAATAGGAAAAAAATAGTAAAAAAGAAAGAAAGAATAGGAAAAAAGGAAGAAAGAATAGGAAAAAATAGAAAAAAGAAAGAATAGGAAAAAACCAACAGACCACAATTCACAACAACAAACCAACACCAACGCAAATAAACAAGTGATCCTCACGTGTCTTCCTGCTAAAACAACATGCAGGCCAAATATAAACATCGCCAAAGTATGTGCTTGATATGCAACAATCTAAAATAGTTTTTAACTTCCAAGTCAAAGGACTTGAATTAATGGCTTCCCACTTTTTTTATATGGAACTCATATCTATTCTTATTATTTGCAATTGTCTTTCTTTCAACCTTTTCCATGAAAAGAACCCAATCTTTAAAATTAGGGAAAGCTGATTCTGATTTTGGACCCGGCATTTATAAATATACCTTTAGCAATAAATGATCATATTCAGGAATGCGTATTATCAGATCTATATTCCAAAACAAACTTCATAATAGGTAATATGGACATTCATTCACCGTTAACATCTCAGCCAGTTATAATATTTTCCCCAAAGGTTGACACAACATGCATGACCACACACTGGCCTCATGACTCAAGTTTCTTTGCACAGAAATTGCTTTGTCAATTCACAACTATGCCAATTTTACATAAAAAATGGTTTGTGGGTAGTAATTCTATAATGAATCTAGAAAAATTGGTAATACATAACCTGGTTTTAGTATCCAAGTAGTTTTATCAGGCATGTATAAATATGACTCCAGTCATAACAGTACTACCCCCACTTCAGCCTCCCTTTTGGTGTAATGGGGCCCTTTTGGTACCACCAACAGCGGCTCAGAAGACCTTCCCAAGTACCTTTCCGCCTACAAATTCGTTTTTTTTTCTTATCCGTGCGCCGGAACCTCTCCCATAGCAAATAACACGTAATCATACTTCCACAACAACAAACGTTCCTTGTAGATATCGTGAGCTGCGCTTAAGTCTAGCGGCCTCAATTTCTAACGAATAGAGCACGTGTGGTCCAAAAAGTTCAGAATTACAAAATTGCAAATTTTTTAAAGAGTTTTTCCATATTTATTATACTCATCTTGAGAAATCTTGAACCAGCCCAAACCACTGTTTACCACTGTAGGGCATTAATAACTATGATTGAGTTCGATAGGAATTGGGTGGCACCGTCAGCTGCCGCACCCTATTGAACCGCAGCGTGTAATATACGAGACTACTACATGACTACGTCACCAAGCCGGTTCAGCTTTGTGTTTGAACAAATTCGAATCATACTTCGAATAGTTTCGCCACATGATTTCCCTACCTCTAAAGTAAATTTCTCTAGTCCATTATAGGTTCAGTGAATCTATATCCCATCTTTTTTACTTATTTGTAAACTATTTGTTGGCAACATTTGGTAAGCAACTCGATAAAAAAATGCATGAGAATGGACGGTAACCGGGGAAGAGTGACTGAGTCTAGGCATGGATGTAATGATTGTACCATCGTGTCTTGGCAATATCGGACTTTAATGTTTGTTTTCTTTGGGACTTGAATAAAAATGGTCTTGATATTCAAATTCAGGTGCAAGGTACTTTAACATTGATCTCGTGCCGTACCTGTTCATGACACTGTACTTCCGTAGCGTAGCGTAGGCTAGGTTGTGTGTACACTGGACTAAGCAATGGATCCTATAACACAAATTGGCACACCTCCCCCTATTTTTGTGTAACGGAAGTGATGTTCATGGGGAAATGGCGCTCCAAGCGTCAGTAGGTAAATACTAAACTCTCGTATAGCATACGTCCGAGCATTGGCGAGTAGATCGAAAGTCTAGTGTTCAGCTGTTAATTGCTCAAATACCCCCCAAATCACAACAATTTTCATTGTTTCGATTCCTAAAGACAAACAGAGGTAAGAAAGAATGTTATATATTAATTTGTTTGAACAAATGACGAGTGAAAGTGAGTTCACAGTGCCGTGTAACTGTGTAGACCTGCCGATGCACTGTCAGGTATGTGTCCGTACATTGTGTTTTTTGTCTCCATGAACAGTCCAAACTTCTTGACTCATTGACACTTCAGTGAGGGTCCCCGGGTGGGGGGGGCCACTTGTATTCTAAGGTGGATATCATGCTCGTGTATGGCCTCACAAAACGTACCCTAAGCAACGCGTTTTCACCTTGAAGGCACCCACCCTAAGCCACGTCTTTGGTTGATTTTGCTATCCAAACGAGTCATTGGGCTTGATTTTCTATACCCTGGTTTTGGTTTGTTTAAACCCTTAACAGTAATTTGATGGCATTTTAAAAATACAGCTCTATCATTATTTTGACACATTTGGCTACCCTTAACGAGTACGTTTATAAAATGTACCTTTAAACCAATATCTCTTATTTGTAAGCTCTGCCCGATAAAGCAAATTTTTTAACACATTATTTCATTGAAGTTTTTTATTTCACTCTTTTAGCATCAATTTTCGCATTATCTACAGCCTAATAGGTAAAAATTAAATGTGTAAAGTATATACGATCTTATGTGTAGAAATTAATACGCGAAAATGAAATGAACTCCAAAATATAAAGGCTATGTAGGAGACGGCGACGACATAGAGAAAATAAGGCTGAAAACCGTTAAAGGTTGAAGCATAAGAAAATCGGGAACAAACCCACTATTTTCCAGCATTTTAATGTATTTTTACAGTAATTCAAATATCACACCCTAAACACGTATTTTTCGACCTGAAAAGTAATACCCTTATTTTGAAATTTTGACATTTTGGATACCCTAAACAATGTCCGCGCGTACATCGCTGATCTCAAAAACGACCCTCATTCTGCGTTTTTGTACTCGAGCATGATATCCCCTTGGAATACGTGGCCCTCCCGGGGTGATGGTAGACCTACCAAAAGTAATAGTAAGACTTCATTTTTCCATCAAATTACTGAAACAAATATGCGGTGTACTGTGATGTTGAATATTGATTGAATATGTTTTGGTTGTGCACCTTGTGCAGTAGCGAGTATGCATTGTTTGCATTATTACATGGCATGGGGCATGGGGTCTAATGGAATCGGGAAACCCCCCCCCCTCTTTCAGTATTTTTTTTTTAATTAATGACGACGGGACCATGGGGATGGAGCCACTCTTACTCTAAAAAAGTGACGTTTTTTTAAAGAGTATCGCACCCAAAATAAATCCTTGATACAAGTCTAAAGATTTCATGACCCAGTTGAAGCCTATTTAAATGTCTATTTGATTAATCTTTATCCATCACAATAATTTGAAAATAAAGAATATTTTCAAAGTAATGTTCCCTGGCTAACGGGCACTAAAATATCTTTTAATTTTAGGCCCTTTTACACTAACACTGGCAAAGCACTAAAATCTTAGTTGGTCCCATCTAGGGTTTGTGATTAAAATTCAAGTAAGTTTTATTTTAAATGGTGAAAAATAAAATTTCAATAAATATTATTGTCCTTCAATCTATAGATAAATTTATATAATTGGAAAGAGTAGATTCACGCTACCACATGGTACCTGGGACCCAATGTTAAATGTAGACCCAACTAGAGCTTTTGTAAAGAAAGAACGGAAAGGAACACGCCCCTCAACGCCAACAGAAAGCAAGTCCACAACCATAATCGCACACTAACGCCCGCACGCCCGAAAGGAACAATACCTAATAGGAAAAAAGAAAGAATCGGCAAACAATCGTACCCGACGCCAGAATCGTAAAAAGCCCGACAGAATTAGGCCAACATAACCCCTACCGCATCCGGCCCACAAGCACTCTCGGCCCACACTCAGAAAGACTCGGCAAAAAGCCAGCATCGAACACTCAAGCGTAGAACAAAGCAGCCTCCGGCCCCCTCCCTCCTCTTCCACCCCGCCTCATCGTCCACTCCCGCCGCTTCCCCCCTCCGTCTTCTTCCCCATAACCCCCTCTCGTCCCCCCGCCCCATAGGCCCACGCCCTCCTCCGACCCCTCCCCGCACGATTGCACCCACGCCCCCTTACCCACCGAACTCCCTCCTCTAAAAAGCGCAATCTCTGACAACCGCCCCCTCAACCCAACGCCCGCATCGGCACCAGCCCAGCCGACTCGTCACCCCAGCCCTCCTTCCCCATCCCGCCTCCTCCCCCGCCCCCCCCTCTTCCCCACCTCCCTCCTCTCCCCCCCTCTCCCTCCTCTGCCCCCCCTCCTCCTTTTCCCCCCCTCCCTCTCGTCCCCCTCCCGCCTCGTCCCCCGCCCGCCAGAACTCGACCACAGCCGACCCCGAAAAAGAAAAGGAACGAAAGCCTTGGATGTACTCCACTTTCCGAGTCACAAGTCCACTGACCCTGTATTTCCTGCACTTCCATCCCAACAGGGCTCTTTTGGTGAGATCCTAAACTTGTGCACACTGCCCCCCTTAGGTATCTCTCTTTTTTCACCACATGTTATATAACTGTTAGTCATAGCAAAACACATTTTTACTTCATTTTCCAATCTTCTCCTTAATTTAAATGCAATACTTGCTTCAAATCTAGGCTCCATTGTTATCATTCCTATAGTTCTGCAGCGTCAGCGCCGTCTCTGCTTCAGTTTACCTACTGTACGCATGTCGGCGCTATCCCCATGGTCGTGATTTTGATGACGTACACGTTACATCGTTCAGCCTTGTTTTTAGGCGAAGTGTCCGCTCTTGTGTTATGTATCATTGCTGTAATTTCCTCCACGTGACAGACCTACGACATTGGGTCAACCCGGACTTCTTCACCAATTCGATAATATGGTTTTGCTCCAAAGGAATTATGGGGCTGACTTCCGCGCTTCTGTTGGTACAAACCTTAGTTGAATGATGAGATTCATATGCAAATGATGTGGCTTTCTTCACATTCCTCAGCTTGTCTAACAGCTGTAAATCTCGGGTTGGCACTACAGCAGTAAGCTGCTTTTACAACTTGTAGCAACTGCATTAACAAGGCCCAAATATTCCTGAAATATTACATTTAATATCATAAGTCATTGTAAACTCACTAAAATTCAATAAAGCGCTGGTTAATGGCGCGGTCAGAAAAGAAACTTCACCCCTTGTTACCCATGTTTTTATAATAAATGTCCTCTGTACCTTTTTATGTTAGAGTTATACCAAAGAACCGCATCAACATCTCCTTTCCTTCACACTCATTCTAGCTTAAACCATGATCGCAAAACCTCACAAAGACAGGAATGATTGAGCTGATCACATAATAAAATCTGACACCCTTTGGTGTACCAAGCCAATCCAAGTCATCCCAACTCTTGAATATCATACGAGGAGAACCTTCCATTTTGCCTGTATTATCTTTATCAACATATCTTCAATCCCCCTTCATCCCTTTTATTATCATTACTATGCCCGTAAACGGGGTCATAGTATTCTTCTTATCGTTTCTCTTCTCCCTTCCTTCCCTCTTCTCCGACCATCTCGCGTTTTCGCCTTCTTCTGCCAAACGGCTGGGCCGTTTGACCATTTTATGTTTTTAATTTTTCTTTTTTTATTTAATTATTTATTCTTATCAATCACAATCATGAAAAACACACTTCTCAATAAGCTACCCTCTCTTCTCGAACTTGGTGTCCAAATAACTTCCACCACTTTGGTCAATCCCCCTTACTTTCATTGATTTTAAACAAACGCATTCGTAAAATGCAGTATATTCATGTGCACCCCTGGTAACGAGATGTATAAGCCGCATGCGTACACGAACCCACTAGGTAAACCCATTTGGGATTCATTACGGTGGCCCGCTCATGTTCATGAATAATACGGCATAATGCAGCGTGACGGTTCAGGATTCAGGCTATTATGTACCCCGGAAAGTAAGTTACCGTAGCGTTTCAATGGTAGCTGTGCACAGTGATTCCGGTCATTTCAGTCACTTTGCATCGTCATGTCAAGGAGGTTTGTTTTTATTTACCTGCGAGATGGCTAATTCGTTGATGGTGGAAGAGATTTCAACAATAAATAGATTGATTTTTTAAAGTGTGGATAGTGCCCACACGGGAGAGTACAGCGGCGCTGTTGGAGTAAAGATTATCAGGTCAAGTAAAGCACAAGCATGAAAAAGGATCGATTGATCCAGTGTCAGTACACTAGCATGGCCATGGCATGGTGCATAACTTCATGAACTTGTACTTCGAGTCTTTGGTAGGAAAAGAGCAATAGCGAAATCTTGAATTTTGAAAAAATTTTTGTTGACGTCCGCTCGACGACGGAGATAGATAATAACAAAATGGATCTCTATAAACATCAGATCGGCGCTAAATCGGCATCTGAAGAGGCGGTGACGTTGTTTTTGTAGACAGGGGATGGTTATTTTTATGGCCCCCGGGGGGGTGTTGGCCCAAGTCATGACTGGCCAAGCTAAATGAATTGTGTATAGTAATAGGACACAAATGCTCGAAACATAATAATGAGAAAAATTAGATTCTTGGTTTCGCCCAATATTTTTTCAAACTCATAGCTGACCACTAAATTTGCGGTATTGGACTTAACGGAATCCAATTTTTATCAAAATCCGTCAGAAGAACCACTGACCCACAAGCTTTCATCGGGGTGTACAATAGTTTGACCTTTGACCTCTCGGAGGGGTCAATAGAGGTGCAAAAAACTAAAATCTTTGGAAGCCTACTTCTTCTACAGATAAGGTGCACTACTGCTGAAAATTCTACATGAGCATTGTCTTTGGTCAGGGATACAGCATTGTGTATACAGAATTAATATCGGAACCTTCATTAACCATTCAAAATGGCGGCATTATGTAATTAATATTGCAAAAAAGCCTATTCAAAATCGATAAAACTTGGATAGGTGAGTCTGTGCAAAAAGTGCGGAAAGTCGAGACGAATCATCGTGACAGAATATTGGCCCAGGGGGGGGTCACGTGTAAGATATGGCAAATGAGCTATCATATGCAAAAAATGTTAAACTCTCAACCAAATCAGAGATTTATGTCAAATGTGTTCAAAAGAACCACTGGGAAAGCTCTATGTCTTATGTGCACAATATGGGGTCAAAGGTCAAAATGGGGTCATCTAGGGGTCAATATAAAAGAAGATTAATTGACTACATAGCTATGCCATCTTGTAGGGCTCAATGAAAGACGAGGGTCCACCGTAAACCGCTCTAAGAGCCACGTTAAGGGTAAAGGTCTCAACCCATGATGAAACGCGGACCTAGTATCTGAGGTCAAAACTAAAAATCTTATGAAGCCTACTTCCTTCTAGAGATTAGGTGTCTGAATGATGACGAAACTTGCGAATGAAGAATCGTGCTATGGCCAGTTGTAAGGGTTTGTACAACAGATAAACAATCGAAGGTCAGTAACATTCAAAATGGCCGCCATTTGATTAATATGCAAAAATGCAATATCTAAAAAAACAATAAAGACTGAGATGGATGGTTGTTGTCTGTATGCAAAAGTTGCTGCCGAAATGTCACAACCCCTTGTGACAATATTGGCCCCAGGAGTCACGTGTCCGATAGTTGCAACAATGAGTGAATATGCAAAACCACTGTAACTCATCAACCTAAGAAGGTATTTAACCCAAACTTGGTTAAGACAAGACCACTGGATAACGTCTCTATTATCCATAGAGTGCGAAAAGTCAAAATGTGGGGTCATCTGGGCTGGCTCAATCAAAAAGTCGTTAATTGAGGGAATCTACCTATTCTATATGCCATCTTGTAGACCTCGATGTCACTGAAGGGTCAAAGGTCAACAACAACAACTCGCACATGTGCATTAGACTTTCATCATACTTACGGGCATATTCTCCTCCTGGACGTTGGTCTAGTTGTATTCTTTTAATTTGTCTGGCTTGCCATTCCAGATAAGCTAAAAAAATTGTTAGTTTTTTGATAAACTAATTAGGGGGGCTCCTGGGTAAGATTGAGAAGAGGTATTTTAATGTGATAAAGCTCGAGATTTATAATAGTGATTTTTTTTCCTATTGGGGTTCAACTCCCTTTGTGCCCTTTCTAAAATGCTCTTAATGTCCCAAGTTGGGGCTCAAGTTTATTTGAAAAGATCATTTTTGTTAATTGCGATATTAATACAAGAAATTTACAGGACCCTTTAGTCCACGTCTGGAAATTTTGCCGGCGGGCGGGGGGCAAGTTCTCCTCATTGTTTTTTAATGAAACCAATTTTTAAAAAGACACTTTAGCATAATATTCAATTCAAGCCAGAAAATGGAACCGAAGTAGTGCGAAGATTAAGGGGGGTCCCATGTCAAACAACATGCGATTATGCAGTTTATGTCTGGTGTAGCCGACAATACAATTAAGTTCTGGAAACGTGGGAGAAAAATAGTAAGAAAAATAATGATTCGCAATCATTGAGCTATTTTCCATGAAAAAGTGCAAAACGTTTTAGTACTTGCTATTGAAGGTTTTCTAAAAACTAAAATATGCAGACATTAACCTAAATCATAAACGTTATTATACTTAATGCTGACTTTTAACAACCAAAATCTCTAATATGTTTTGTTTCCATGAAAGATGCACAAGTACTAAGTAGAAATGTAGAGTGCATATAATTTGCGGGACAACCCAATGCAGTCAAATGATCTGTATCCAACTAACTACTCTATGTACTTTAACACACTATCTTAGCAAGAACAGATTTTAAACAGTATTCAATACATCCTACGTATTGCACCGGGTTTCCCCAGACGCAGGTTTCAGCACTGGCCTTGGCAAGGCCCCTAAAGGTGGTCGCACTCCATAGCCGGCAGCATCAGTTATATTCAGCTCCACAGGATGCCATCCTTACGCACATCCACTCCAACTACATACTGCAACCACCACCAATGTACAAGTAAACACCTCAAAAGGGGCAGCACGGCCTTGCAGGGAAATGCAGACACAAACACCTCACCAAAAAACCAAAGTTAATGACCTATGCGAAAGTAGATCATAAGAAGTGCTCAAAGTCCTAGTAACAGCAGGCTCCAATCCTATATTGTATTTGCCAACAACTGCAGTTTACAGGAAGTAGTATCATGGACAGTGGTGGAACAAGCTGCCGAAGACGTTAAGCGTTCGTGTAAGACAATGTATACAGTTGCAACTCATTAGATGTTAAAGAATACACCATTACATTGCTCATGTTGCTATTATGTGTGGAATACATACGAGGCGGGTCTGCCCTCCGCCGATCACAGTGAGATTTGCGCGAGCGTTAGCACGCCAAAAAGTATCATGGACCTATGGAATTGGCCATGTGTAACATATTGAGGTTACGGAGTCAACGCACAGCATGTTTAACGATGGTCTCGTTGAGTCCAGAAAATATGGGGGTACCAAGTGTTCCTATTGGCCACAATTCTTTGCAGGACCACTAAGGGTTTAGATTGCAGTAAGAAAGCACATGTACTAATACAAAACTAAAATTATTGGATGCAAATATTGTATCTTGAGTACAAGTGGGAGAGCAATGACGTCACTGCCCCAAATCCCCTTGTTACCGGACGTAAGTGCAAATTGTGGGTTATCATTCACATGTTTTCATTTCATATCATAAAGAGTGGGGGTTATGATCAAAATGTAGTGCTCACAAAAACTTGGTGGGTGGTGTAGCTTCAGCTCTAGAAGATCATTCAGAAGGGCCTTCAAAAAAACTATTTGAGAAATAGAAATTGGAGGTTGAGTTTATCTGCTTGCAAAACTTTTTGTGGACATCTTGTTCTCATACAGTTTGCAACCTGCTGTGATGCTTTTGTCTTGCAGCTTAAGCCAAAGAAGGCAGAGATGGTGTTCGAGAACCGCCTTGTTTTAAAAGTCAGGTATAGAGTTTGTTGTGTAACATCAAAGTGATCCATTGCCACCTGTTTAGGTGGGGGATACTGGTTTATACCACCTCATGGGTTTGCTTAACGACTATTTTTATCCCCCTGGCTTGAAAAAGCAGAGGGGGAATTGAGAGGGACGCATGTAGTGTGTATTGTCTGTGTATGTATGTATGTTATGTATGTATGTATGTATGGTGTTTCCAGTTTGGTTAGGTTTTCGTTTTGCAGTCTCTTCGAAAAGTTTTAAGTCCTATTTAAACAGGACGTGGGTGAAGGTGCATAGGGGTTCCTTCATATGTGGATGACATCAAGTATGGACCAAGGTAAAGGTCAACTGAGGCTCATGTTCCAGTTCCAGTTTGGTACGTTTTGTTAGGTTTTCATTTTTCAGTCTCCTTCGCAAAAGTTTTTAAGTCCACTTTTAAACAAGACGTGGGGTGAAGGTGCAATAGGGGTTCCTCATATGTGGATGATGTCAAAGGTCATGGACCAAGGGGCAACTGAGGATCATGTTCCAGTTTGGTTAGTTTTTGTTTTTCTGGTCGTCTTTGAAAAGTTGAAGTCCGATTACAACCTAACTTAGGTCGAAGGTGCAATACGGGTTCCTTCATATGTTGTTGAAGTCAAAGGTCACATTCCAAGGTCAAAGGTCATCTGCAGTCATTTTCCCCTTTGGTTAGGCTTTCATTTTTCAGAAACTGCTACATTTCTAGATATTATTCCATGCGAACAATTTATTGAATTTTGATGCCCTGCAACTGACAACTGTGCCAACTAACCAACTTGTGTATACTGCCATCTTCTTGCCAGGGGGATCGCGCAAGTTTACTTGCTGTATTTTTAATTGATTCCAACCGATATTCCAGCTTCCCCTGCCCCTTCTTCCCCCTCCCCCTCCCCGGACTGCATTTTAGCTCCCCACTCTAAGTATAAATGTGATGTGATCAAGAAAAATGAGTTCGGAAAGTAAGCACAATATGATTTTGAGATATAGCCAAAAAAAGGAGAAAAAGTCCTTTGTTCCTATGTTTGGCCACCCCTTCAACTGATTCACAACTAGTTGGAAGTAATTGGTCAATTTCAATGGGTTTTTTTTTAAAAGAATTTTAAATGTAGCTTTTTAAATGATGATACAGAACATGAAAAATAAAAATTGAATCTGACCGACTTCAGACTCATTTTGCTTGATCGCATCACAAATGTCTATTTATGACATGGTATTTGTCTTATCCTTGCATCATTTCAGATTGTGACAGGCACCAATCTATCCCCTCAGCAGAAGGTTCTCATGACCCAGCTGACGGAACAACTCAAGAAGCTTACCCCTGAGCAGCAGAAACAGCTGATACAGCAACAGCAACTTCTAAAAATCACACAGGTAGTGCAGATATTTATTTATTGGCACCAAGGCTTTAGATAATGCATAGGACTTTTAGTATTGTAGTTCTAGAATTTCATTGAAAAACCTGGGAATACATTTTCTTAAATCAATTCCTTGGAATCATTACAGATTTTCACAAGAAGACCTGTGTTTTAAAGGGGCATTTCAACTCAAATATTGTCAATATTTCTTAAAGATTGCTAGTGAACAATAAATAAAACAAAAGGTGCTGGAATCACGAAATGCACCTTTAAATACAGCTGACACCCAGGAACAACAGGTGATTATGGTTAAATTTGGCCTGCTGGAAGTTGAGAATCCTTCCCAATTTTGTTTCTTTTGGTTGAATCCATCAGAGCTTTGTACATTTCTCTCGTAGGAATTTAATTGAATTCCAGCAAGTGACAAATTTATTTGCATGGCTAAAGGAGGAAATTGGGGAAGGGTAAGGTGCTTGAGAATAGACCATATTCATGCTGCGTCATCTTCAGACGCTACGCGACCAGTCAACGTAATACGCGCGCCGGCCGATGCCTCCCGCTTTGAATTTGACACAAGTGCTTCTATGTGGGGATTGTGAGTGGTGTTTGACTCAGCCCCCCAAGCCTTCACTTTATTCCAAATTGGTCCAGCGGGAAATTTATTGTTAAAGTTATGATATTGGTCACCTCCTTTCACTATGACTAGTAAAATCTCAATTCCCTTGGCACAGTTCAGTAGCTTATTCACCAATGTATTTAGAAAATACACCCCTGGTTTTTGGTTATGACAGAATGATACCAGATCACACACGGTCAGTCATGTCAATGTATGTACATAAGTACAACCCACTGAACTGTGTCCTTGGTGATGAACTATTGTAACTCAGTGTTTGTTAGGAACCCTTGCACATCTTAACATCTTCATTCACCTCCCTCATTTGTTTTTGAACCTACAGCTGTGTAGAGTAAAAATTAGATTATAAGAAAGCATGTTAAAGTGAGAAGCTCTCTCTCTGACCGCTGAAGGGTGATACACCTTAAGTGTACTTAGTTGATCACATGATTGAAAAAGTCTCTTTGGAAAACAAGTGTTTCATCCCACATTTCACACATAGTACTGTTTGGCATTGTTCCCCATGGTCACAGGGCTGCAAAGCTCATTATTCAACCAGCCTCATCCACTCTGGCTGCTAATCCTCAAAACATTGTCAGCGCTGGCAAATCTCATATCCACATCCCAGGTAAATCTCTTCATAGGTTTGTGTTGTGTTTTTCTTTTTTTTTGTTTGTTTTGAGTTATTAGTTTAATTTGTTTTCAAATTGCATTTTATGAGTACTTCATCCAAATTCAGAATAAATTCATTGCCTTCTGCTATTACTCCAATTTTCAAGAAAAAATACTGAACTTTTTTAAGTGGGGACATGTGTAGTGTAAATGTAAGAAGATTAAAATAGAAGGAATGAACACTGTCACAAAAGGGGGGGGGGGTTGAATTAGTTCATTCATAGCATTTTGGGTATGACGCTTGTTTTATGCCTGAGAGCAGAGATGCCAATCTTCCCGATTTATTAATCGTAAATCGCTTTTTTTACATTCTGGGATTGAAATCCTGATTTTTCTATATTTTAAAGATTTTTTTATTTTTCTGATTTTTTACTTGTTTTGATTTGTAGATTGAGATTTTTAAAGGAATTCTTAAGGGGCCCGTACCCCGGCCTTTAGGGGCGATACTCCGGTCGCTTCGCTCCCTCCGTCGCATTTTCAGATTTTTTTTCTCAACTCCCCTTGGCATCTCTGCTGAGAGCTGCACAACGGCATACCCAAATCCTATGGTAATTCCCCCGTTCATGTTTAACCATACTTACGTGCTAATTACAAGTTAATCATTAATATCTATTTCGGCCTGTAATTGTATTATTTTTTACCACTTGGCTCGTTCGTCATGGCCACCATGTCCTTGGCCATGTTCTCTCTGCTCTTTTTATACATAATAAGACACTTGGTCTAATACTCCCTTTGTCAAAGTACCCTTTACAAGATAAGCGTACGTTAAGCGTGATCGCGAAATGTGATCCTGCGATCCTACTGCTAAGCCCCGCCTCTTCTGGATGTCGCCCGTACTCTCTTGTAACAGTATTTTGATAATAGTATTCCCCAAGGCCTTCAACTTGCCTTCCAAATTTAGTGAGTTTTTACTCTCAGGGCCAATGTGTTGTGTCCTTCGACAACTATCGTGTTTGTCTCACTTCACCTAATCTGAGTTATCTTGCTGTATTTTTATCTTGTGATCAAGTTCTTTTATTTCTGTGTGGAACCTCAAGCTGGCCTTGTCTCTGGTGGTGACGACATTTTTTTGTGTCCGTCTGTGGTCAAAATGGTTTAACCCTTAATCTATTGTAATGCCGTATGAGTCTGTAATGGCTACGGTGATGTACTTGGTGAAAGGAGGGACGGGGGGGGTGCATTTTGGTGACCTCATGTGACCTTTGGCTTCAGTTGACACACTGATGACGGCCGATACCCTCGCGGTCCAGAGACCGCGATGTATGTTTTTGAAGCTAACACATTTGTACTTTCACATTTTTTTGTTAACATCTCGCAGGGAACTCCTTTCCAGAAGTCCAGATCCGACAGAAAAGATCAATCTCGCGATGACCGTCTAAAGTCCAGATTGCTCGATCTAACCGGTAAGAAGTTGTGGTGCTTTCTATTTGTAAAAGCAGAATAGGTTGTAACAGGCCGGAAAATCAAGGGATTATTCTTTAATCATCAAAATTCCCGATTTGTGTCAAAAGTCAGAATTTTGTGTTTTTGCAGAAAACCTAAAATGTAAAACCTAGAAGATAAATATTTGCTGAGCATTAGACGTCTGAGCTTCCAAATCCTGCCCTTTAGGGTGAATCCGAGGTGTAAATTGTAGTCAATCCCACAATGCCACCGTTTTTGGAACATTTTCACCTCATTAGGTCATGTGATCCTCGAATTCCTTTCTTAACACATAACAACCCTGACTTTAATGCTCATTTTAAGCCCCAAAAGTGCTAGGGAATTTTTAGCATGATCATGCATGTCCCATGGTTCCTTAAGTTTTGAAACTTTGAAGTACTGACATGTTTTAGTCAGTATGTAAATGTACATTGCAATGTATTAGGGGATTAGTTCAAAATGCCATCTACGTTAATACAAGTATGTGCTGACTACCACATTTGCCAAATGCTAATTCTCAGTAATTTGAAAATTCTGGCTACTTGTGTGTAACTCAGAAGAGTGTAAAGAATGCTCGCTGACCCGAATGCAGTCCAAAGGAGTGTTTGATTTGTCAAAATGGAAATTGTCTGCTTATTGGTATGGCCCAATATTTCCATATTCTATCATTTTGATTTACACTTTCAACAACAACTACAACACTTCATCCGGCCTGAACTAAGGAGTGACGTCATAGCTTTTATGCAAATTGCAGTAAGCCACAGCTGTAATCGTGAGAGTACAAAGTCAGCGTGTGCAATACGCATGCACAATAGCTGCCATGAGATGAAAAGCTATGACATACTCCTTTAGTTCAGGCCGGGTCCGGATGGAAGTATACATGAGCACATATTGGTAATCAGTGATGAACACACATTTGCCGTGTCGGTACGTGCTGTGCACTAGTTCGGACTTGTGATGTGCAAGGTGCATATTAGGATACAATGTTAGTCGCACTCTTAGTTAAATAACATGTTCATATGAAATTGTTGTAGACCTGTAGAATTCAACAAAAGGAAAGTACTGTTAATTTTAAAGACTTTCTTTAAATAAATGACATGGGTATTTAAATTCAATAGTAGTTTCATATGTATAAGAGTTGTGCGAGATCAGTTCTACTGTATGGGAGCGAGCAGGCCCCTAACCAGGGGACGGGCGGTGGGGAAGATCCCAAAAAATTCCAAAAAGCCCCCCCCCAAAAAAAAAACCCTACAAAGTGCGGAAAAGGGGTGGAGGCTAAAACTTTGATTTTGCGAGAGGATCGAGCCAAAAAATTAGGGCTTTTATGCTTTTTTGTCGAAAAAAAGTTAACATTTCCTTTAAAAAGTCCACTTTTTTACAAATTTCCCCCCCCCCCTTGCAATTTTTTTTTTTTTGGAAAATCGCTCCTTATAAAAAATACCCCTCCCCTAAAAAAGTCATGGTTACGAGCCTGGGAGCAAGACATGGTTTCTGAGCGAAAATTGAGACTGGGCGGTTCGTGAGGAGGACAGACGAGACGCGGTTGGCAGATGGACGAACATAGTGTACGTTGGTATGGGATGCTTACTGAGGATAGGATCAGCCGAGCAGTTTAAAGAATTGGGGCGTTTTGACGGGAGGTGGTTTGAGGAGGAGGGGACGTCCAAAGAAGACGTGGAAGCAAGAGGAGGAGGAGAGTAGGAGGGTTGAGTTGAGGATGGAGAATGCATTGAATCGGGCGAAGTGGAAGGAGGGAGGATGGATACAACAAGTGTGAGGTGAATCTGGCCACCCCCGTTTTAATACTTACTACGACATGAGAGTGAAGTTTTTTTTTGTTTGGCTGCATTTAAAACACGGATCTTGCACATCATGTAGTTGCTGAAAGGGATTCAACCACGTAAAGCCGCTTTTAGTAAGATAAAAATATGTGGCTGGATGCAGCGGTGTTAAGTCCTGATGAGCCAGTGTGCATTGTATTTGAATCCCCAAACGAACAGGCTCAGTGAATCTTGCCTTTCACATAGTTGCTGAAAGGGATTCAACCACGTAAAGCCGCCCTCGTAAGATAAAACTACGCAGATGCATGGGTGCATCGTTGTTAAATTCCTGATGAGCCAGTGTGCATTGTATTTGAATCCCCAAATGAACAGACTTTATTAAGTCAAATGGGTATTCAAATTGAAGTGGATGAAAGGGCCCTGTCAGGAGATTTAACCTTGATAATGATATTTAAAGTGCACAATTCCCCCATTACAGGTTTGCACGCAGGCTACTTCAGGACCAAGTACAGGTTCAGAAGACCGATTTCAAGTCGCCATTTAATAACGTCTTGGATGCAGTCACACGTCTTCTCCCATTTCACATTTGCCGAGATGAGACAGACACAGACAAAGAGCTTGATAAAGGTAGGTGTTTTATTTGTCCTTTGTACAAAGTAATCTTGCCAATATGCTTTTGCCATCAGCCTGTTATAGCTATTGTATAATACAAAGAGAGTGCCACTATTTTTGTATGTGACCACTTGTCAGGTCGTCCGATAGAATCGGGAAAAACCTTATGTCAGCATGATTTGTGTGTGTGTGTGTCAAACATTTAGTATACACCTTTTAGTTGACACTTAAAGACACATCAGTGATTTGAAAAATATTTGACATTGAGGAATAGCTTCAAAGTGAAGGATAAGTCTGTAGAATTCTCATAAGTTACCTTTTCCAACTGAAGAATTGATAGAAAAGGAAGAAAACGGCAGTGTTCCAAGATACGATTCTCCATTCAATTACGTGTTGTAGTAAGTGTCCGAACGGACCGTAATGACGAAAATGCTCCGATTCTGTCCGTATTTAGGTGCTTCTGGTCTTATCATTTGCGGGTATGTTAGGATACCCGTACTTGTTAACATACATGTAAAATCTGATTTTGATGATTTTTTCGATTTGCTGATTTAGCAAATCACTGATAGTGTCTTTAATCAACTTACTGTTGCATTTTAGTGCAGTGATGGATTAAGTTCATACTTGGATGCTTATACATTGATACAAGGGGGTCTTATGTGGGGGTAACAGATGAGAAGGTCAAAGGTCATTCAGGTGTCGCTTAAGATTAATCTTATTGCTCTCATTTTTTGACCACATAATCGGACAACGTATTTGGGACCGCGTTGTCCCTATTTCTCTGGAAGGCACAGGCTGTAATTGGACATCAAGAGTTTTTAATTATAACTTAATGCAGTATTTACACTTAAAAATGATATCCAACTATTAGAAAAGGGAGTTTCTATTCCAAAGATGTGATACCAAATGAACTTCCTCTTTGTAAAATTCCTACAAAAATATATCGGATTGCTTAATCGGGTACATGTTTTCCTATACCCTGGTCATAGATAGATACGAAAACTTGCATACCATGGTGAAATAAAGAAATAAAAAGGTCGTGACAATATGATATCAGTGTGTCAATGGTACACTTTTTATTCACCTGAAAAGTGATAAGAAACTTACGATATCACAACTTAGTGGAAATTACTTTCATGGTAATTGGTAAAAGTAGATATTCAAGACTGAATTAAAGCCTCTGTGAAGAAAATGATAAAGAGAAAATTGTGTGTTTATTTCACTTCCGTAAACCAGTTAGCAATTGTAATTGAATGCTTATTTTCCTGATAAATTCTGTTAATACAGAAAAAAATTTAAATGGATATGCAAATTTAAAACCATGTTTTGAGAAGTAATAGGTGTCTATTCAATTGTGTAGCAAGAA
Source organism: Ophioderma brevispina (assembly GCA_023653785.1). Taxonomy (NCBI): domain Eukaryota; kingdom Metazoa; phylum Echinodermata; class Ophiuroidea; order Amphilepidida; family Ophiodermatidae; genus Ophioderma; species Ophioderma brevispina. The sequence goes on along the minus strand of JAMKCH010013385.1, from coordinate 12,720 downwards.
CTTTGTGTGCAACAGAAGAACCACAGCAATGATCTGTTATTTACATTCCTGTTTTCAATTGTCTATTTTAGCTGAAGAAGAATTTGAAGAAACTTGTTCTGGTCTCCTTCAGAAGAAAGAAGAAATGATCAATAAATATCAACTGCTGCTGTTCCAAGAGAGCATGGTGAGTTAATATGAGAGGTGGGAGGTTTGGCAATTGAGTCAATGTCTAGTACAGGTGTGGAAATAATTTGGTTCTTTGTTGGGGGTTACATAAAGTAGAGTAGTAAGTAAAACCAAAGTTTTAAATCTGGTTTTGTCCCCGCTAACGGGGGTGGCTGGATTCACCTCGCATTCACAGCAACACTGCTGTGTGAGGATTCATTGAAGCAAAAGATAATTGACCGGATGCCTTTCCTGAGGTCAATGTGCTGGATGGCCGCCATTAGCTCTCCTGAGCCGACACCCTTATAGGTAGATCTTCTTTGTAGTTCTACCAAAGAAATTCTGATATGTGTACACAGAGATAAGAGCGTGTCAGTAAACCCTTTGGGTCTGCAGTATTAGAATGATGAAAAAATGTGTTTTCTTTGTGTTAATTAGACATCCATCTTTGTTGTTAAACATTGGCCCCATTGTCTGCAAACACAGGTGATTAGCGTTTCATAGAAATAATGCTATACGATATACCAACAGTGGCACAAGATTCTCAAAAATCATTAGCGACTGAAAATAGTAATAGATGGATAATTACCTTAGTGTTATGTATAAAAACATCGAGAATGTTTTTTTTTGGGGGGGGTCAAGTTAGCGCAGTGGTAGTCCGGCAATCGCACCATGTAGGGTCCCAGGTTCAACCCTTGGTTGAGCCTGCGATTTCATGTGGATTTGATTTCCAATCCATACTCGGTCTCGCAGGTTTTCTCGGGATACTACGGTTTGTCTACCTGATTCTAAAACTGCGCTTTCTTCCTAAACATACATGATGTAATAGTGTCTAATGATGTAACATGAATTGAAGTAAAGTATCTTCATGACACTGTATGACACAATAGTGTTGGTGTGTGTTTTAAAGTACTAATACCACCTCCTCCTCCTCCTCCTCATCCAGAATGTTATCCATTTTGGACGGATTGCGTAGCAAAATCCGGCTTATGAAATGGCAATGTCTGGATGTACGTGTGTAAGGATGTGTGTGTGTCTGGACACAAAAAAGGTAAACATTTTGCCATAACTTTTTTTCCAGATGAGCTAGAGTACCCAAACTTAGATATATTGTAGGGGGGCACAAGCCCTTACTAACTATGTAATCCATTCCCCATGGTCCTCCCCTGGGTCTGACGGGGGGGTGGGGAAATGTCAAAAAAGGTCAACATTTCACCAAAAAGGTAAACATTTTGCCATAACTTTTTTTCCAGATGAGCTACAGTACCTAAACTTAAATATTTTTATAGAAGGGCACAAGCCCCTACTAACCATGTAATCCATTCCCCCAGGGTCCTCCCCTGGGTCTGACAGGGGGTGGGAAAGTGTTTAGACCTATGCCTTTCATAAGCTCCTAGGCGACCGTCTAACCGCCCGATATGGAGTTTTGTTGAGGTTTGGGTCCAACAGTCCACTTAGCTTCAGTGCCTTCCATGCAGGCAGACTGGTTAGTAGGGACTTTTTTGGTCTCCACCTTCTTGCGTCAAGTATAGACTATACATACACAATGTACACCCATATTATTCAACGCCCCAGAGCTGCACATACCCTAGGGAGAAAAAGCAATCCGTCCATACCGCCATTGGCGGTTTACAGATTTTTATTTCTTTTACTATCACAACAGAGAATAGACCCATCTGCTGAAATGGTAATGATAGACCGGATGTTTGTCCATGAAGAAAAGCTGAGTCTAGAAGCGGACCGCAAGTATGCTGCTGAGCATCCTGGTAAGCAGTCCATCACTAGAGCGTATGTGATTAAACAAGTTCACTTGGTGAAACAAATGTCCATAGAAGATTTTGAAGTGGTAGCTTCAATAACAAACCAGCAATTCAGCTGACCTGATTGAGTGGCATAGCATGATTTATTCAGGATCCCTCGTATCAGAGTGTAGGTACAAAAGGCCAAATTGTGCTCTATTTGGATGGAATTGTCTTATTAAAACCATTTTACTCGGGCGAGTTATAACTGCTGAAAATTTTGGCAAATGCAAACAGATCGCAACTTTGAAATTTTAACTACGTAGTTCTCCAGGTAGACAAGGATTTATTAATCTTTCCTTGGAGATGGCCAGCGCACAATAGTGTTGAAAAAACCCATGTGCCACTTGGCTGGATTCGAACCGGCAACCTTCGTATTACTTGCACGACACTCTTACCGACTAAGCTATCAAGGCAGGGTTGGTAGAGGAGCGATAGATATCATCTTCAAGTGTTAGGTTCGAAAGGTGCCCTTCCCTTTCCTAGCGGATAGCATTTACATATACAATTTATATTTGTTTGAAATTTTAACTACGTAGTTCTCCAGGTAGACAGGATGTATATTTATAATCTTCCCTGCAAAAACTTGTTTTTTTTTTATATGGTGTACTCATACTTCACATGCTAATAAGGAGCCAAAAAGTGAATTTTGTAGTGAGCTCCCCTAGCTTACGATGCCACTAATAGGGGTGCACATACAAAGTTGTCAGTGTTGGGGGTCCCTAGTTTGGGGGAGCAAGCTTTTAATTTTTCAACACTCCTTTTTGTTACTCTCATCCTCATGTTGCACATACTGTAAATTTCTGTACGATCTCACTTTATATCCCACAGAAATGTATGATGAAATCATTGCCAGTCGGCCTAAGTCTACCACAGATGACTCTACTGATCTGGACACCACTGCTACTACTACCACCACGGGTGAGGATGTAGCAGACACAAGTGTAGTGCAATCCCCTACAAGTACTAAGAAGATGGACAAGTCAGATTCCTTCTCCCCTGGTTCTTCCCCAACTCAGGTACAGTTAACGCATTTTAAGATTACCAAATGGCAAATATGAGGAAATAGGGCAGATGCATTCTCTGGTCTCTTAAAAGAATTGGGTGGTGCAGGGTGGTGGGAGAATTATGTAAACACAACAAATCAAGGCTAACATCATGGCTTGTGCTTTAACACCCTTGTAAGATACTGATTGTTTATACCAAAATGATCAATATTTTGATTGAATTTCAAGGCAGAAAAATGTTTCAGAAATTTTGACAACAGTTATGCCATATTTCACTAGAGAGGGGTCCAGTAGTTTGGCCTTATGTAAAAAACACATTTTTCAGTATAATTATTGTTTGGCCACTTTGTCAGATGTTTTTGCCTATATATACTCATGAAATTCACAAAAGCAAAATCTGGTAGAAATTCCAGTTGCCTGCAACAAGTAGTTTCCAAGATTTGAGATTTTTTGAGGGGTGAATGTTATGCTTTTTGATAGACACAATTTTCACATTTTTGTCCTTCAAATGTAACATTCGTCTGAAAAACAATATTTTGTTTGCTTAAATTTATCTGAAAACAGGATAGTTTTGAAAACTGTCTTGATATAAATAAGTGACCTAAAATACAAAAAATATTGAAAAATCATGTTTGTTACATTTTATGGTATGGACACAGTATGTCCATTAAAATATTTAACGTTTGCAGTAAGTAAAAGGGGATTTTGGATAAAAATTACATTCCTCTGCCCAAGTTTACTTTTTGTGTCGCTTGCCCTTAGGTAGGAAGACACATAGGGATCACTTTGTCCACTGTTGTCTGTTGTTGTTGTTGTTGTTGTTGTTGATGTGAAAAAAGGGTTAACATTTGCCTGTAATATCCACATACTTTGATGGATTTAAACCAAACTTGGGTCACAGGTGCAACACGGCATCCTCCATTTTTTGATGAGGTCAAAGGTCACATACCAAGGTCAAAGGTCATGTGAGGTCAAGTTGTAAGATAGGCTGAAAATGTAAAATTGACCTCATTTGAAAAGTTGAAGTTCAATTGGAACCCAAATTGGTGTATGGAGTTTACATGCAAACCCTCATTTGTTTATGAGGTCAAAGGTCACATATCAAGGTCAAAGGTCACATATCAAGGTCAAAGGTCACATATCAAGGTCAAAGGTCACATATCAAGGTCAAAGGTCACATATCAAGGTCAAAGGTCATGTTAGGCCTATCATTCACAAACCACGACGGCAGGCGACACAAGCGGTCCGAGGACCGATGAATTTTTGGAGTGTGTCTTGGCTCAAAACTTTCTAATTAAAACTGTTTAAATGCCCCAAAATTAACATTTGATACTTTAAATTACACATATTATGTAAAATGTAAAAAAATTACACATTTTATGTAAAATCGGGAAGATTTGGACCCCTCTATCGTAAAACATTTCCATATTTTCAACCAGTTCCATAGTAAGTCCATGACATGCCATGGTACACCAGTGGGTTAATGGTTTTGGAAGCACTGGAAATACACCATGGGGTAATTAGAGTAGTTTGTCTAAACTGATTTCAAATGATCCCATTCAAAATTCAGACAATTAAAGGTGCAACAAGAGATTTTGAGGCATCCAAATATTGTGTCAGAGTAATTTCATATAGATTAGACATGTGATAGATTTCTTTTCCTGTATTTGGCTACAGAAATGTCATTAGAGAAAACAAGTGATTTTGATTTGCTTATATTTCAATATAAAACATAGGTTGAATTTCATATTTGCTCCTATACGAAATTAGAAATTTTGCCATTTTTGTACCATAGAAACATTTCTCAGCTTAATTCTTTCGGATGGAGATATTTTTGATGGAAAGTTTTACATCGGGGCAAAAATCGGTACTTTAAATTTTTTTAGGGACACCTGATATGTGAAATCTCTCGTTGCACCTTTAATGTTAATAGAAAAGACGTCACTGATTTGCAGACCACACCCGATAGGTAGATGTTCACTAAAAAGGCTGTTTTTCATTGTTCATTCATTTCCTTTACAGGCTGATAGTGAAGCCAACACATCCTTCTCACCGGTAGACTCCAAAACGAATCATTCAACTGAGAAAAGGGGCAGCTCGGAGAGCAGTCTAGATAAGAGCTTTGACGAGTCATCAGAAACAGATGAACTCATGGATGCAAGTTTTGATAATGCAACTGTGACCAAAGTATCGGCAAATGATCTGAAAGTGACGTTCAGAAAGCAGAAACTGACCAAGAAAAAAGACAGCAGCTTGGACTCTGTGGAATCCAATGCAATAACATACAGTGTGCAAAACCATGTGAAACTAGAACCCAATCATGAGGATGCCTCATCAACGAGCCACTCTGATGGTTCAAGAACCGAAAGCAATTCCGAACCTGCCAAAGAGCACTTCAACAGTAACGGCAGTACTAACGGGAAAGATGTTATCAAAACTGAATTGAAACCCCACCAAAGAAGCGATAGCTGTGTACCATTCCGGAAACGAAAGTTCAAACAAATCACAGACGACGTTCCTGTTGAGAAGTTAGCAGATGAGCGAGATTCGTTGGATAACAGAACTAGCTGCAGTAGCACCCCAACCCCGGTTGCTCCAAGTGAGAAGGTGTTGCGGGTTGACGATGACAGTAAGTCTGTGTTTCAATTTGACAGTGTTAGCGAGGAGGATAGAACTAGTGACAGCGTGTTCAAAACTGACAAGCCCAGAGTTGGGGGTAAGTCGGATTTTGAATTTGAAAATGTGAGTGACCCCGATGAGGAAGGTCCTGAAGCGGATGACCTGCAAGAACACTTAGAGAGTGCCATTAACAGTATCCTAGATCTGCAGCGCCCTCTCTCGATTTCGGAACCGAAAGCACCGAGGTTTTATGCATTGGAGACAATGCCTGTACAAGTGCCCCCTGTACCCGTGCCTGTCCCCGTACATGTGTCCATGCCCGTGCAGGTTCCGGCGCCCATGCCGGTGCCTGTGCCCGAGCCATTGCCTGAACGGCAGCCTGTGGACGATGCAGGGGATAATAATGCAAGGTTTAGCTTCAGTAGTGAATTGGCAACCAGTGAGCCACCATATGAAGGAAATGCTTCCATGCCCGGACTCGGCGTTGACAGTGCTTACTCTTCCACTACAGTTGGATATGGGGAGGACAGTAATACCATGGATGGGTTAAGCTATGGGGGCGCTTTCAACATGGAGGACTCCAACATCACCAGAACGGTGACATCTCAGGAAGTTTTTGGAACCCGATCTTACGCCACCGACATTGAGGAGACGAGCATCGTGGACGACTTGCAGAAAGAACTTACTTTGCTACAAAGTTACGGGTCACAGGCAGAGGAGGAGGCAGGATCAGAAATGGGTAACTTATTAGGGGATAGCTCTGGTATGCAAGAAGGGGACGAGGGTGCCGATCCAGACTTGCAGGAGGCTGTAAATAGCATCTTATAGACATTTACTCTCCTTGCTGCTGATATTATCATCCTTAAAAGATAGTTCAGGGTGACCCACATGTGTGCATTGATTCTATCTTTCTAATTAGCTCCTAGCCTTAATATAAGATCCTCTGAACAAAGCATATAGTTAACTAATTTGGTCAAAATCAGTTTGGGTTTCACAAAAATGACAGCCGTCTGTAGGCACTTTCACCAGGAATCCAAAAATCTGTTATAAAATAGGCAAATTAGGAATGATTGCAATTATTTGTTGGCAATTTTCATGCCTTACACAATTAAGCTGAATTTTTTGTAATTAAACATTTACAGAAGGGGCACTTATTGGAAATCGAGAAATGAAGAAATACTGAGAATTTGACAGAAGTGATAGGGGTAATAGAAGCAGCCAGAATGAATATCTAAAACTTGTTAACAATTTTGCTTTGTGCACAAAATATCAAAAAAAGGTAAAATTTATAAGCTTAAATCATCTTTATCCCATTTTCTATCAAATAGAAAACCTATTTTCAGGGGAAATTAAAGAGATGATGTTTTTATGGTTTGTCCTGGTGCGCTCATATTTAGAAAAGATACTGTGTTACACCGGCGTAGCCAGTGGGGTGGTGGGTAAGGGCAGAGTTTCCTGAAGGAAAATCGGACAGGAAAAGGCAAATGTTGCCCCTGTGACAAGACTATTTCACCTGTGTTCTTGAAATTTGGGAATTTTTTTTTTTTTTTTTTTTTTCCCCCCCCCCCCCCCCCGGGATGACCGAGCTGGCTATGTACCTGTGTTATAATGGCAACAAATGATTTCCTTTTCTAATATAAACCCCCTTATCTATATGTTAGAATTGACCTGCCGTATTTACTCAATAAGCTGTAACTGCAAATCCCAGAGATGTAACTTTTCCGGATATTTCTGGAATTCCAGATTTTTGGCCATAAATAAAAACATTTCCGGAAATGTTAAAAAAAAATATTCAATTTCTGAGATCAAATTGTTAATGATAAAGGTAGAACTGCATCAAAAACCAAGTTTTAAGTACAAATTTATTTTGGACAAGGGGGTCTTGTACCTTAAAATCGCGTAAACAAATACGTTCCGCGGAGCTCCACCGGATGAAACTCTAACATTTGACCTTGCCATCAGTTCAAATTTTGGATTTCAGGAAATGGGACAACTCCTCTGTTACATCTCTGAAATCCAATCCCCATGCAGTCATTAAAGCCAATGATATACTTCCAGTCGCAGCGAGCGACTGGCGTGGGCAATACCGGATTCTGATCCAAGATCAAGTGTTACGCATGCTCATGCGCAGGAATCGCTCGCTGCGACTGGAAGTATATCATGGCTTAAGTCAGTATCAAGATGCACACGTGTGGGTATCAGTGAAATGTCATTAAAGGTGCAACGAGAGATTTCAAGTCATCCTTATTTTCTGTGATATGTAGTGATTTCATTTAGATTAGACATGCAATAGATTTCCTACCTATTATTTGGCTACGGAAATAACTTAAAATGAAAATTTTTTTTTTTTTTTTTTTTCTTTTCTAATATAAACCCCCTTATCTATATGTTAGAATTGACCTGCCGTATTTACTCAATAAGCTGTAACTGCAAATCCCAGAGATGTAACTTTTCCGGATATTTCTGGAATTCCAGATTTTTGGCCATAAATAAAAACATTTCCGGAAATGTTAAAAAAAAATATTCAATTTCTGAGATCAAATTGTTAATGATAAAGGTAGAACTGCATCAAAAACCAAGTTTTAAGTACAAATTTATTTCGGACAAGGGGGTCTTGTACCTTAAAATCGCGTAAACAAATACGTTCCGCGGAGCTCCACCGGATGAAACTCTAACATTTGACCTTGCACTGTAAACTGAAAATGTCTTGAATTGGAAAAATCATCTTGAATTTAAATACCCAGTACAATGAGGAATTAACTTTTGTTGCATCCATGAATTCAAGACCCAAATCAATGATATTACAAAGGATTTCTTATAAGCTGCATACAATACTGCCTATTATATGAGTGCACCCAGGCAAAGTTAATCTCTTTGACAATCTTAAGCCCTCATCCAAGATAAACAGTTGGTGGAATCATCTTGAATTCAATCTGATTGACTTCTTTTGTATCTGGATTTGGGTCTTGAATTCATTGTAGTATTTCCTTCAGGGTCTTGAATTCATGGATGCAATAAAAGTTAATAATTCCTCATTGTACTGGGTATTTAAATTCAAGATGATTTTTCCAATTCAAGACATTTTCAGTTTACAGTGTTGCCATCAGTTCAAATTTTGGATTTCAGGAAATGGGACAACTCCTCTGTTACATCTCTGAAATCCAATCCCCATGCAGTCATTAAAGCCAATGATATACTTCCAGTCGCAGCGAGCGACTGGCGTGGGCAATACCGGATTCTGATCCAAGATCAAGTGTTACGCATGCTCATGCGCAGGAATCGCTCGCTGCGACTGGAAGTATATCATGGCTTAAGTCAGTATCAAGATGCACACGTGTGGGTATCAGTGAAATGTCATTAACAGGAATGCCATGGCAACCACGTCCACCCAAAATATACAAACTAGAATTCCAAATTCAGACAGGATGTGTTGCATTAACCTCATTCTGTGTATAATAACACTCCATGAATATACGTGTGTGCACGTTTTGTAGAGTCAGTATTAACGAAACGAGTTGCTTGAAACGTGTTTACTGTAATCGGTCTTCGATCGTCAGCATTACATTAAGAAACAACTGTATGAGCTTTATTATTAGTAATTGTACAAATTTTGTCATATCAGTCAAGGAATATTGCCTTATCTGATGAATTAAAGGAAAAGGCGGCACTGAACTATGGTCTCAATCATCATTTTGCATCAGAGATAATTGCTGGGAGAATAGTGTTCAAGGAGGTTTTTAAAATGTGCACCTATCCACAATTGCATTGAAAACCCAATTCAAACTTGATTCCACTTCCAAGATTTTCTTCAATGCAATTCCAAGGTCATGGGAAAACAGCAAAATTGCCGGCATTCTGGTGCTTGTGAAAATCGGCCAATTCACTAAGAGTTGTTACTTTGCATTATTTTGATTGCCAGGTGGAATTGGATTATCACTATGAGCTAGTAAAATTCAATTGCCCTTGGCACAGTCAGTAGCTGTCATCAACCAATGTATTTAGAACATATAACCCCCTGTTTTGGGGTATGAGATATGATACCAAGATCGCACAAGGTCAGTAGTCATGTCCAATGTATGTAAAAGACAACCCACTGAACTGTGTCCTTGGTGGATGAGATATTGTAACTGATAGTGTTTTTAATTTCACATTTTTTCCTAAAATGTTTTTACTAGGAAATGTTTCAAGATTTTGTCAAGCTCAGTTTGACTTACATTCATAAAAATATATGTAAAAATCCACAAATTCCCGAAAAAATCATACAATTTGATTTGTAAAATTAACAAAATAGAGGCATTTAATTTTTGCTTTTTTGACATACTAAAGAAAAACGGGGGATTTTACGCCACGGCCTTCATTGATCAACAAAGCGCCCAATTTTGCTCTCCTCGTGACGTCAAAGTGATGACCAAAACATCGTGTTGACTCGAATTGTTATTGCTGACACTGTAATATTGATGGATTAATGAAAGTAATAATAAAATTTGAAAATAAGTTACAGAATGACGTATTTGGTTTCATTTCGTTGTGTTTTAATTATTATTGATATAAAAACACAACGATCGCAGTTATAGAAAAGTGGCAACACTGCGATATGATGGTCACAACGACGTAAATTATGGATGGTCATCACTTTGATGTCACCATTTGCCTGCAATGTGGATTTGTCGGAATCGTTTTCGAGTAAGCTATTGGGCGGAAAATTAACAGGGCAAAATACTCAACAAATGTGGACAATTTTCAACTTATTTTGATTTATATGTAATCTACGTTACTTAAGCTTTCCATCCATACCAAATTTCCCAAATATTCAGAATCATGACATATTTCCTTTAACTGGCAGCAGAAAACTTTGACTTACTGTGCATTTAAAATGTGTTGATCTGCAATCTAAGAGTTGCCCAACCATATCAATGGTGAATTGTCTGTGAAAAGTGCCAATAAATAATAAAAAAAATTGAAAATTATCCCACTATGCAAAAAAAAAATTGCATTTGGTAGTAATGATAAAAAAAAAAAACCTGTGGCATTGAAATCGGCATTTGACAATAATGGTGGTGATATTTCATGGTTGATACTTGGCGATGTTTCTTGAAGCCACTTTTATGCTACATGCATAAATCTAATATGTATAATTAGCGATAAATTATGGGGGGAAATATGTTGATAGCGATGAAGTGATGCATTGAGTATATATTGAAGAAAACCTAAGGGTGTAATATATTTACGAAATCAGAAGTATATTTTTCTCCAAAGAAAATGCCCAAATGCTTTTAAAAAGTAGAAGAGGTCGTTGCAATATAGACCTCTGCTTGCCCATACAGTGATCTATAAAAGTGATTGTCCATTTGAAACAGTATTTATGATGGTGAGTAAAATTTATTGATTAGCATGCGAAAGAGGATGGAATTTGAGAAGTGAGAAGCATGTTTGTAACCTGGGGGGACTTTGGGCCAATGGGATTGGGCTATTATGATGTATTAGCCAATCAGAGGCATGGTAAGAAAAGTTTAAGGTATGTACAGATATCTAACGTCTATTTTGATTGGTTACTTAAAGGATGACTCAATCTTGAAATGTATTTTTGTGTGTGTGGGTATTAATTACAAATAGTCGACTAGAACTAGATAGTCGCCTAAAATGCTCAATTTCCAAGTTTGAGATGAATCACATTTCTGTTTTGATGCAGCAAACATTTCTATATAGTATAACAGTACCATTGGATACTCTGTATAACAAAAATTCCAGATCCAAAATTTTGTAATAAAGTCGTGATTTACTATATCATATGAAGGACATCGATTTGAGCTTAAGCTATTTCACACAGTGGTTAGTATGTGGACAAGCATTGTGTGTATACAAAAAACATGATTTGTTAGAAAATTGAGGGCGCCATGCTTGGGAAATCCGAGTCCGCCTTTAAGAGGATATGTTTAAAATATGCTTCACTTTTCTGACCCCAATCGATCCAATTTTTTTAGAAACTTGGTATCTGGGTTATGGTTGGCTCGGGTATTACCCATGTAAAGTACTTAATTCTGATTGGCTAGTAACAAAAAAGGTACCTTTAGCACAGTGGATTTGTGAAATTGTTTCTTTGATAATAAATCTCTGAAATTTGGCACAGAGTCGGAGATGTTCAAAGAAAGATTTTTGGCTATAGAGCACTGCAGATTTCTCATGTCTCTCAGTGAGGGGGAAGTGACAGGTTACATAAGGGGAAATCCTAAATTGGCTTCAATCTTTGATAAGTATATCAAATTGTTTGTCTGGTTATAAGTATTCCAAATACGTATAGTTTATGTACGACCTTTGGATTTTAAGTTATGGGGTGAAAAGGATGAAAATAGCCAAAAAGTCAAATTTCTGGTTTTACAGAGGTGAAAAAAGTAAGAAGTGTCTCAAATTATTCCTATTGGCAGAAGGATCAAATTAAGAATATTTTTGACTATACCACATGTTTTGTTTCCGAGATAAAAAGGCCATTAGCCATTCAATGTGCATTGGATTACATATGACCCATATTGTTACATAACATGAAAATTAAACATAGCAGATGGTAAAAAATTCTTATTCCCATTGTCTTATCTAGTTGAACACCTTCCTTCACTTTTTACCAAAGTCTAAGCTATTTTGCCCCCCCCCCCATGTTACTTTCCATTGCCCCCTCGCCATGAAACAAAAATCTTTCTTTGGACGAGCCTTAAGGCTGTGCCAAATTTTCTGAGATTTAACATTAATTGTATAATTGCCCCACAATTTCTCACAAATCTGCTAAATGTGACAAAATTTCATGTAAAGTCTAAGCCACAATTCCTTTAACATATAGTCCGCTCGTCATCCCACTTCCGGGGCCGGAGCTATGCAAATTTTGCACAGATTGCGCACGATTGAGCCACTCAGCATCGGCGATTGTTGTCAAGGTGCACTTGTGCCCAATCACCGGCCAGTGCGTACGCTAGCAGAACGCACTACACGCTTAAAATACGCTTATATTGTAAAAGGAATGGTGGCTTCTACTTTAGTCTGGTTGTGGGTAGTGGTTTGACACAAGCACTTGTAAACAAGAATGCAAATGAGATATTACAATTGATAACGTCAAGCGCTGTTTGACGTTGTGCTGTAGTGCTTGACGCAAAAAATGGCAA
>JAMKCH010013384.1:0-25644 GCA_023653785.1 Ophioderma brevispina | reverse complement strand
AGATCTTTATGTTTGAATTAATCTTAGTAAGATATATATTTGCCATGAGCAGTTAACAGATTGCAGTTTGCTTATACATTTTCTATACTAGCTGATTAGCAAAGTGTATGTATTTTGGACATTTCAAACAGCATGGTCAATCTAACCGCTTGGTGCAAATTGAATTAGCATTACAATAGCTGGAAGTAAATGGATCTTGGGATTCAGACCGCTTGGTCAATGTAATTATTAAATGCAACATATGTGTTTGATAACCATGTATTTATGGTCAAGTTATGTAGTATCTGGGCTAAGATTGGTTTATGTGAAGTAATAGCAAAGTGTATGTGTGTATTTTGAATTACAGAAGCACTAGTAACCATAAGTCACTTCAAGAAGTGTTGATGGCTTCCAGGGCACAAGAACGGTGCAGAGGTACAAGAGGCGTTGCCGGAGTGGACTTCTTGGTGTGTTGAAAACTTGTGTGTCACTCCTGCTCATAAGGAGGATATTGACAGGTATAAAGACCCTGATTCCAACAATGCACCTTATTATAGGAGTTGAGGGTGATCATTGGAATTAAGTTGGTCCACGAGGTTCGCCATTAAATGATAGGAATCATTGTGATTCAAGGGTTATTCATTTACTAATTGATGGGCGTGAAACGGCTATAAAGTCCCTGCCCTCTTCCCCCTTGCTTCCCCACCCGAATATCTAAGAAATGAGCCTATACTGCAGATTTTAATGAAAAACTGTGTCCCAAAATGGAAATCTTTGTGTTGGAAAGATGTAAGTTGCGTGCTATGACCTTCTAGGCGGATGCTGTGTTTGAGGACGCAGAGCTTTCAGAGCTAAGGAAGCTGATATTTCTTTCTGTCATTAACATGACAGGGTGTGGTCAATTTAAAAACCATTACATTCAGAAAGATTTTTTTTCAAAAGGGGAGGTTAAATGTTATTTTGCCCTGATTGTTTGCTTTGGGTATGTTACAGGGATAAAACCGGCTATCAGAAGATTTTTTTGGTGTCTTTCGGACTTTGCGATCAGAAACTATGTCAATTTGCGGAGAGACCTACAAATTATGTTTGCCGAATTTTAGCCATACAATGCCGTAGAGCCTGATACCGGACGTGTACCATAAACACATTATAACAAAGGCAATTTCACACATGCAATGTCATATGGTATCGATTTCTTCTCGACAAAAAATATCAGTTGAATACAAAAACGGTCTATTGTGAACATAATATTAAGTAAAACATCTTCAACAAAATTAAATTCCCGTTGTTCAATCATAAAGGAGTCAGTGTATGAAAAATCCACTCACTATTCAAGTCGCAGTTCATGAACAATGAAACTGCTCAGAGATTTGTTTTACATCTCTAAGGTAAGTAATACCCTTTTGCATAAAACAGTATACTCAGCTCCATAAATGCGGAAGAAATAAAGCAAGTTGTCTGTAAATAATTGGAATTAAAACTTTCAAGCGGAATACAAAACCTTGTATGGTTTCACTTGGCTCAAGTTTAGTTGAGGTTAAAACCTGAAATATTGCGAACCATATTAAATGTGGTCTTCACCTGCTATAGTGGGCTTTTTTATTTGCGGAAATTGAACTTTTTTTCACTCAGGGCATTTTCTTTTGTAATCTCCTTGATATTATTTTATAATACTTCAATTATTCTCCCACCTTCTATTGTTTAGCAATAATTTGTGGTAAATGTTTTACTCAAATCACTGCTGAAGACAATGTTACTCTATGTAACTCTTTGTTTGGCCTCAAAATCGGCCTAACAGGATTTTTAAGTCTCTTAGCAAATAGGATAAAATTCTTCCTCCAAAGTCCAAATGATAACAAATAAACGTTTTCTGAAAGCCTGTTTATCCTCTTGATAACAAACCCAAACATTGAGCCAAAAGTAATTCTTAAACTATTTTAATAGTTTTATTAGAATGTAGGTTTTTTTTGACTCACACTGTATAATGTGTTTTATTCAAGAGTAAAACGGATCAGTTATAGAGGAGGGAGCCTGGGTAATGTAGGATTTACAGGCAGGCATAATGCCCCAGTAGCCAGGTTAAAGATAGTACATGCCGTTAGCTGGAAGGTTCTTCAGAAAAAAAAAAAGATTATCTTTTCAGGCCTTTGACTTTCAAGAAATCCTCAAAGAAGTTATGTCCTGAGATCAGGTAAATTATATTACTCTACATGCAGAGACATTTTTAAGGCCGCCCTTTTGTCTATTGGCCTTGATGACATCCCTTTTTGGACTCCATAGCTAAGACGTCAGGAGGTGCGTATACGCAGCAGCCAATAGGAGTACCTGGATCGCTTATTCCAAAAGCATGGAAGCATGGTAGGTGGTTATCAGAATCTTCGAAAGATTGCATGTCAAAGAATCATTGGACAATCAATGAGTGTCTCTCTTAACTTGGGTATATAAATCGTAACATGAGAAAGGTGATTGTATACTGTACCTTGTTGGATTTATTTCAATTGAATGACTGTAGTGGAAAATTTATATTGATAAGGTGAGGTTATGACTTTCTATTCAGGTATGGCAAGTTATTATTGTAATTATAATAATGTTAAATTCTGGTCTACCATATTAGGATTTGCTATAAAGTGGACAGCAATGATTTAAGTTATGGTATTTTACTGACATTGAGCGCGTGCCTAAAGTGTTTGTGTTAAATGTTGCTACTATTGTTGTTTGGCAAATTATTGTGTGTATTTGGTATATTCGGCTGTATAATGGATTAGGCTTAGGTATTTTGGAGTGTATCAATTAAATTATATATCTTCTACATACAAAGAATTTGTTCCCGTTCTTTAACCTTATGGGGGAAAACATAGCGGAGCTTGTCTGCAGCCGTCACAGACGAGCGGTGTTCCCCAGACTTTGGTTCAGTGTTTGATATATGGTTTCCTTTAGGTGGGCGCATGCGCGATTAGAAAAATATTTATTTTCGTTTGAGCCACGCGAATTGTAATAATATAAAGCGCGTATACGACAGGATTGCGTTTGCAAATAATAAGGGAGGGGGGGAAACTCGTAATTTGCATATCTTTGATGTGACATTTTTCTACTTCTTTCCTATAACATATTTCATATAAGTCAAGAAAACCTGCAATTGTTGTTTTCTTCTTGAAAATATCTCGGGAGTGGAGTGAAGTTTTAAATACGATGTTAAAACTCGACGCACGTTTTTTTTTTGGGTTACAAATGAAAGGAAACGGTTTCTGTACAGCCCGCCTCTCTTAAAACAAGAAACCCAAAGCGACCGAACTAGATTTTAATTAGCTAATCAATTAGTCTTTTTAGCCATAAACCACACCACGCCATTATATTGAATTTCAAAGTCCTATTTGATTTCGCGAGGTGTAACCAATCCGATATCTCAATCAGGATTTGAAACAAATTGACAGTCCATAGCGAAAACAAGGCATAATCGACCATTTTCATTAGCGCCCCTTGTCTTCATGCGATTTCTTTGGTTAAACGTTAAAACAATTTATATGTTTAAAGCGATTTGGTCAAATTATAGAGTCTAATGTAAAATCTCACAATTTAAAGAACTCTGAGGTCTTTTCAGGACTCGATAATTGCAATATATTAGTGAAAAATTGAACAGTCCCGAATAGCGACTTTCAAAGGGCGCACATCACAAATAAACGCTCCAATGAAATACACGTAAATATACCACATTGCGCCCTCTGATTTGCCCCCGCTTGACAATATTTTCCGATCTATTTCTCTATAGAGCACTACTCAAACACTTCAAGAATTTTGCAATTGTTTATGTAATTCTAGTATAGAGTTTAAGAAAAAGCGATGAACAATCGCCAACCACTATTTTTAAGCCGACGTGCACGCCTCGAGCCGCTTTCGACCAGGTCCGATGTCGACGTAATTATCGTCGCTTCTCATATCCGGGAACAATGGTGAACAATAGGGCAAATCGATTCAGTTGACTACTTAACGGCAACCTTAGTTTCACGCTTTATATTCCGTTAATGTCCTATGGAGCCCCGACTGTGGCTCCCCGCCGACTATTCTGCTTTAACAACCAAACACCGGAGTCATGGGCCTAGTTTCTACACAGAATCGATTTCAAAATTTTGTGATAATCTCAGCAATGATCAAGCTATACTCTTTCCACAATTTTATTTTAAATATACCACCCTCACGAAACCGTTGTCCATATTTTAGAGCGTCCGGTCGTTTTTGTGTCCGTCGGACGCTAGGGTTTAAATCTGAGATCTGTGTTTCATTGTCCTAGGACCACTGGTTTTGCAATTGAGCGTCCAGAGGACTATTGGTTATAAGTCCTTTTTTGTCCGCCGGACTAACGGTTTAGTGTCAGCGTCCATCGGACACAAGGTTTAAATCTGAAGTCCGACGGATATAATTTTTATGTATCATTTGTCCTAGGACTCCTGTTTTTCATTAGAACGTCCCATAGGAATGTGTGTTATAATTTGTGTTTTGTCGCGACGGACATTTAAGTTTAAATCTGAGAGTCCCGGCGGATCCCGAAAATATACTTCATTGTCCTGGGACTCCCTGGTTTTAAAATGAGCTTTCCCATAGACTTGTGTGATAAGTTGTTTTGTCCCGTCGGACACTACAGTTTAAGTCTGAAGAGGCCGACGGACACTAATTTCAATTTTTCATTGTCCTAGGACTCCTCATTTTTAACATGGAACGTCCTATAGTACTGTTGTGGTATAAGTGTTTTTGTACATCGGACACTAAGGTTTAAGTTTCTGATAGTCCGACGGATGCACTAATTTCAATCGTTTTCATTGTCCTAGGACTCCCTGGTTTTAAATGGGAGCGTCCCATAGGACTTTATCTGGTAAACAACTGTTTTTGTCCGTCGGACCCAAGGCTTAGTCTAATATGGGGTAAAATCATATAAGCAAGTAACAGTACGTATTCCATTCTTCTGTGAATCTTGCAAGTTCTCAGCACTGCCTCTCAAGTCCTGTGCTCCCCGGTATCCCACGGCATGCGAGCCTAACAGATCAAGTATCAGGTCCTAACCAGCATGATTACAGGGGCCACCCACACTACTAAAGTCCTCTAACCCTTGTAATCTCAATTTCCATTAACTGATTCAAGTCTCTCGATGCATATTTGTATTACACACAAATCTAGAATTCCTGAGCCCCCATCCTCCTGACATTTTAGGTATGTAAACAATTCAAAACACTACATTAAATTAACATATTAATCACATAGTCTATAACTGTAAACAGAAATAACCGTGCCTTTTTACAATGAAATACTGTAATAAAGGGGACAGCATTTGACGTATTTTGGAAATACAGCAAATAATGCAGATTTATGTTAATTTTCCATGCTTCGTGTGACTAAATTTAAAGGTGGAAATTTAATCGATTCTCATGAATTTTCAATTATCTGATTAGTATTAAATTTACAGACACAAATACGAAATTTTACAGGAAATTCTGGTTCATCCTCTATGTAAGACTCATGACATTACTAGCATGAATCTTTCTATAAGATGATCAAAGGATTACAAGGATTGTAAATCTTTATTCCGTAAAAGAGTCTTTACTCAGGTCTACCTCATGAAATATCTTACACACCAAGTAAACCAAAATTATGGCATCAATTCTGCAACACAAACCCGGTAGAATACGCTTTACAGGATTTTCATTCAAATTTATTGTATATTTTACAGTTTGATATAATATATATTTCCAATAAACTCGTAAAGTTTACAGTGCAATGCACCGTAAAACAATTGTCCGATATGTTTACTAAGTCAGTGATTTTTTTTTTTTTTTCTCCATACTTCGACTTATAGGAAATTTTCCTTATTTCCTGTTTTGGAGCTTGTTCATCCCAACGGTTGTATAACCATACTCTCCCAATGTGACTTCCATAATGGAGAAGGTAGTTTATTGTGTCGCCGGCCCTAAGGCAGGATGACACATAGGATCACATTATCCACTGTTGACTGTTTGATGATATTGTCCTGTTAATGATGTTGTCTGTTGGTGAGGTTGTCTGTTGTCAAAAAGGGTTGTCTGTAATATCCGCATACTCCCGATGGATTTCAACCACAATTGAGTCATAGGTGCAACAATGTGATTCCTCATTTGTAGATGAGGTCAAAGGTTCCCATACTAAGGGTAAAGGTCATGTGCGGTCAAGTTTGTAAATTGTAAAAAATGAACCTAAATTGAAAAGTTGAAGTTCCATTGGAACCAAACTTGGTTTATGGATAATTACGCGGAAACCATCATTATGAGTCAAGGTCACACGTCAAGCTGAAAGGTCATATAAGGCCATCCATTTACAAACCGCGACCGCAGACTACACTAGCGGTCCGACCATGTGTGTTTTTCTTTTGTACATTACACTTGTATCCATTGTTTTGTATTTGTCGTTGATAATGATATAATTGCTCCTATTTTCCATGTAAAGCGCCTATATTCATCTACGCATTATTTTATTATTTTATCATTAATTATTATTATGACCGAGTAGTTGGTGTCCGACTGACTCTTAGTTTTTACATCTTGGTGTCCAGGACTCTCACACTAAAACCTTAGTGTCCGAACGGACAAAACCAGTTTACAAGACAAAGTCATATGTGACGCTTCATTTTAAAACCAGGAGTCCTAGGACAATGAAACGTTGAACTTATTGTCCGTCGGACCTCAACTTAAACCTTAGTGTCCGATGGGACAAAAACAACTTATTACACACAGTCCTATTGGACGCTCCATTTAAAACCAGGAGTCCTAGGACAATGAAACGTTGAACTTAGTGTCGTCGGACTCTCAGACTTAAACCTTCGTGTCCGACGGACAAAACACTTATCACACCCATTCACTATGGGGACGTTCCTTTAAAATCCAGGATCCTAGGACAATGAAACGTTGAACTTAGGTGTCCGTCGGACTCCCAGACTTAAACCTTGTGTCCGACGGACAAAAGAACTTATCACACACAGTCCGATGGGGCGTTCCATTTTAAAACCAGGAGTCCTAGGACATGAAAACGTTAACTTAGTGTCCTCGGACTCTCCAGACTTAACCTTAGTTCTTCCGACGGACAAACACAACTTTCACACAAAAATTCGAAATTGCTTGCTTATATGATTTACACCTATTATTACACTTTTGCATAATGTAATTTGAGAACTTCTTTGAGCTCTTTGTGAACTTAGTTTACATGCTAGTCGGATAGTCTATAACGAAGAATGCGTGTTACTTTGTTCACTATATCATATAAAACTAGTTGCATTTTCTACCCGTTTGTGACCTTTGGATTGACCCAGGTATTTGACTTTTGACCTCAGATTTGTTCTGTTCTCAGGTTTTTTATAATAAGTTGCAGTGTTTGAAAAAATACTGGAAGTAAACTTTCGTCATCCCACTGGCAATAATGGCATTCGGGAATGACCCTCAGTGACCTTTGACATTGATCCATGACCTTTGACCCATCATCTACATAGAAAAAACCCTATTGCACTTTAACCCCAATTCTGGTGTAAATCGGACTTAAAACCTTTCAAGGGACGTGAAAAACGAAACAACCTACAATCTACTTTACAGGGATTTAAATAAATCCCAAATGATTGTGAATAGGGACCACTCCATTTTTAGATTTAAAATTAATCTTATAGATTTAAATTCTAATCTAACCTTGATCTAGGACCGTTGACATCATCCACATATGAGAAATTCCTACTGCACCTTAACCCAAATCTGGTTTAAATCGTATTTAAACTTTTCGAAGGAGACTCAAAACCTGCAGACATGCGCGCAATCGCAAAAAACCCCTCTGCTTTTCAGGCCAGGGGTAAAAATGGTAACCATTAAAAAAGAATGGAATATTTGCATGAGAAAATATGTCATCCAGATCGTTTTCATATTTTTGTATATGGCCTTTTAATTTCGGATTTAGAAACCACCTCAAAAATGAGCTTTACAACAATGTTTTTGAATGCAGTATTCTCAAATTATCAAAAAAGGCCTTCCTTTGTCACTTGCACGAAAGCCTTAATTTTGATAGGTAGGTTAAAATGCACTGTAATTTTCGTAATGACACTTAATGATAAAGTAAATAAATTATACCCTAATTCGAAAATCAAAGAACAATATATAAACATCACAGTGCAAAAAAAATTCAAAAGTAGACACTAAATGGTGTCAACGGACATTGAAGTGAAAGTAGCGCCATGATGGGATTCGAACCGTGATTATTATAACCATAAATAACACAATACACAGCTATTCTACACTATCCTTACGTGTGAATCTAAAGGTCTTACCACTGTACCACGCATACTGCTCCGAAATCGATCTGTATTTTAATTTCACATAAAATGCCTTCGTCTGGTGTGGTTTCTATATTATATATTTATAATATATTTAAGGGCATAGGATTCATGTCACAGTAATACAGATTCCTAATTGCGTGATAGCGTAATGAAGCTGAGTGTCCCCCAAAATATAGTGTCCTCCTAGTCCATACCATTAATTTGTTTCAGATACAGTTAACTTCATCGATCTCTTTCCGCAATAGTTGTATAGGACAATAATATCTATAATTAGTGTCCATATGACATATTCCAGTGAGTGAGTGTCCTACAGACAGTAGGTTAAAAAAGACCGATGGTCCCACGGACAACGGGTTTAAGAGTGAGTGTCCGACGGAACGGCACATTATCGAGCACGAGTGTCCGACGGACAGTAGTTTCAGAGACTGGGTGTCCGTAGCAGACAGCAGCTTCGGAGACTGGGCGTCCTATGGACACCCATTCTCTGAAACTCTGTCCTACCGCAATTTTATAGGACACTCGTTCTTCACCGTCCCCAAAGGTCTCAAAATATCTCACGAACGTTTTGTTATTTCACCGTAACTACCTACCATTTCCCCAAACGTGTGTGATTTAAGTTGTTGTGCGCCCTTTAAGGTTCGATAGGTACCCTTTATGGGCATGCCTAGTTTTCACCCCTTCCAAGCGCAGTGGGTTGGTTAATAGTATTGGGTGGTCAAGGACGTTTCAGAAAATTGTACAGCAATTTTTGTCGAAATTGAGGTTTTTACGTACTTGGATGGAAGGCCTACCGATGTAGTAATCCCACGAAGTGAATGAAGCCCAGAGCGCCGTTTTTTATTGTAAGTAAAACTATGGTTATATACTTATTTCTGTCGTGCGCGACAGTATTCCCCCGCTTCTCTAATGGGGCTGATAGACCTACAAGTCAGTTAAAATTATATATTTTTTTGTGGGGGTTGGTTATTTTGTCCACTAACTTCCAACGTTATCGTAGATTTCTGCGACGAAGCAAGCGCAAATTTAGGAAATTTGGATCCAAAGAAAGGCCTCGTGTCTCTTTAGGCCCAACTAAAAATATGAGATTCTCGTACTCTCCTCCTCCTCCCTTTTGGGCTTAGGTCCAACTTTTTTATTTAAATTTCTTAATTAATATCTTTTTAAATCTACACTTTCGATGGATGATGGACCATAGAAATTTTCAAATTTGGTGGTTAATAACAATTTTCTGTGAAAACAGCCATAATTGGTGTAACTTAGCAAAATTAAAAATGCCATCCCTCCTCTCTTTCCAGAGACTACTGCGACGAGAAACTGATAATTTTAAGGGCCTTAAGTGCGCGCGTGTGTGTGTGTATACAATGGTGGGCGTATTTGCAAGTATAAATCTACATTGTGGGCCGTAATTTGCATAAAAGGGGGGGGTGGTCGAAAATGATAATTGGAGTGTAAAAAACAAGATTTTTTTTTAAATACCCCCTCAATAGTTGTTTGTTTTTGGTGCTGTGTGTGTGTGGTGTGGTGGGGGGGGGGGGCTATGTAACATGACATGAGGCAATAGGGGGAGGGGCACGTAAACATTGTCGTGTCGAATGGGAATCCTACAGCCTCCCCTCCCTTTTTAAGTGTATTACGGTCCCTTACTAACACACCTGACCTTCGTTCAGTATTTGTACGATGTTAGTGTCAGTGGCTTACCACGCTAGTGCTAGAGGGAACTAAGTGTAGAAGCCCCTTACATGTTTAGGACAATGGTACAGGGATTTCAATTTACAGATTTCTAAACACCAGGGATTTCCTGACTACGGTACTTCATCTGGATTTCATTATACTGCATATCTGCTTATACAACCTTTCAGGCTATTTGCTAATCCCAAACATAGAAATGATACTTAAATTTGTATTTTTGGTATAGGCACGCATGTGCAACATACCTGAAGTTGTTTTGTTTTGAAAGCCGTGTTTTAAAGACTAGGTGCAGTAACTTGTTATCTGATTCTCGGAATTTCATCGAGCTTAAAATGGCCTTTTTTTGTTTTTTTCCTTCCTGTGAATCTCCCAGATTAAGCGTAATAAATTTCCACCATGCACGAAACACTTCTTCGTATCAATTAACAAATTAAGAGCGCGCTCATTACTCCTCCTTACTGAACGTTGACTTTATATCTGTGCTACGCTTGGGAGATTTGGAAATTCTGTAATTTGTGTTCATGACGTTCGAGAGCTTTGTTAGACCTCAGTGGTCACATTATATGGCGCCAATGATAATGGGAAAATCCGGTATGGTCTCGGCTATCGGAAGCTGAAGCAGAATTTAATACGACTTTCCTTTGGTGAGTGTTGGGTGTTTGTATTGTGTTAGTACCGTTGCGCCATGAGTTCAATCCCGGAATTTGAAGGTTGAAAAAGTACTCCTAAATAATCGTAGATTATGCACGATATAATGTGATGAGATGTACTTTCTGTGTCGGTATAACTTATATCATCCTGAACCCACAGGGTCAATTGCAAGTTACATTTTACTTTTAATAAGGTTACATGCAAATCTCTGGCTAATTCCGGCAGTGGAACAAGTTTGAACTGAAGCAATGGGAGTATTGATTGCTGTCATAAGTATAGATATTACGACGCGCGGACCGTGTTTTGTGGCGCGGTCAAGCATGTTTGCATTACGCGTACAGGTACACAACAGATTTACTGCCTTCGGTTGTGTGTATATTGCAAGGTCAGTCAGGAATGGGCTACACATACCGAATTGCCGTCGGTGACTAGCGTTCCGGTGACTTGTCACTATAATCTTCTATACAGGCTTCAATAGAGAGGTTGGTTTTTGTGTCCATGACCTGTACACCTTGTGACTTTAAACACAAATATTATTGATCTTTTTTATAGTAGGGTGGACCTAGCACGTCATGCATTATAATGAATCTGGTTCTACGTCTTTATCATTGTGTCCTTTTACATTCGAGTAGGTGGCTTATGGTAAAATGAAAACGATAAAATCAAACTGAAAATGATAAGGGCCCAACAAAAGTTGCCCATGCCACCGACTTTGAAGAAGGTGGGCTTACTGCGGTAAACCATATCAGCTTTTTGTTTTCACTATGTGGGATGTTGCTACATTAAGTAGTTTTAAATTTTTAATGCAATTAAATACACTATCTCCTGATTTATAAGCATTTCCATTTTTTTATTCTCTTGTGTTATCGCTAATTATCACTTTAATTGTAAAGAGGAATTATGAAATATATCGGAGGGTGTGCAAACTTCCGTGGAGGGCATTTTGTAGAATCCAATATTGCCGCCACCACTCTCAATATCTAAAAATTGAAATAATTTTGCTCTAATATCAGGTTTTACAAGCAAGTCCATTGTACGGGTTCTTGAGTGATTTGATCACACAGTACCTCAAAATCCATATGCCCGCCTTGACTGTCAAATATTTCCCAAATTATTAAAATGACCTAACCCATCAAGTGCGTTACTTGTGATAGTGACATAATTCGCGGATCTTACCCAGTAGAAACTCATATCTATTCCATATCTGCTGTTATTTCCTTTGCTAATATGGCCTTCACATCAACTTGATAGCCCCTATAGGCTGCCTTTTAAGATTTTTATGGTCATGA
This sequence comes from Ophioderma brevispina, assembly GCA_023653785.1. Classification (NCBI taxonomy): domain Eukaryota; kingdom Metazoa; phylum Echinodermata; class Ophiuroidea; order Amphilepidida; family Ophiodermatidae; genus Ophioderma; species Ophioderma brevispina. The sequence continues at coordinate 13,707 of JAMKCH010013384.1, read as the reverse complement.
TATTATAATTCATAATAAGGTCCACCACACAAAAAGTTGGAATCTTGTGAACATATAATTTTCTGGAGTTAGGGCCAAAAAAAAAAAGTTTGTCTCTGGACCCGCGCGCATAGCTCTTAAAATTATAAAATTAAAAAAAGAAAAATATTTTTTTCCTTCTCCTTTCTTCTGAATCGCACCGGCCTGGTCTGATTGATGACAGGTATCACCTAGCTCTATTGTATGACATCGTAGACTATTGGCGGCGCACATACGGCCGCACAAACCACGATCTGTCTCTACACAGCCCGTGGGCAACACGACAAGCATCGCGTGTAATTTCGAAAGGAAACGTTAACAGAGAGTTTTGATCTTGCTTTTGGAATTTCTTAAAATATATCATGATTGTAACGCATGCGAATCACCAAGAAAGGCGGCGAAGTGCTCAGGAATTGCACCGATGATCCGAAACGGCATTGCTACATAATTTGGCCACGTCTCCCCTTGATGGAACAGCGGCATGATTTTTTTGTCCAGCATTCGAGCCTTTTTATCTTCATTGCAGACCTGTTCTCGCCAGTTCGGGATCAGTATAAAAAAAAAGATAGGGCGCTAATATTCTTAACAAACCAGGGATCTTTTATTTTTTTTTTGAATTAAGGTGATGACTCCGTTTCTCTGAGAAAGCGACAGCACCTTGATCTAAAGAAAAATTAAAAGACTCGATGTAAAATATCAGCAATATCTTGGAAAAAGACAATGTAAAACTCGAAGGAGTCAACAAGACCAGGAGACTTGTGAGGCTCATGACTTTAAGGTCACTAGAAGTTCAGCCATTGAAATTGGTTTTAAGAATACCTTTATTTTCTGCTGAAATTGAGTGATTATCAATTTGATCAAGAAAAGATAGAGCTGCTTGACGAGATTCAGGAGTAGAACGTGTCGAGTAAAGACTACCATAAAATGACGAATTTCCTTTCAATCAGATCCTGTATCTGTTTGAATACCACCATCAGTCATAAGATTAACAACATCTTCTTTTTTCACCAGGCCTGATTTTCTTAAAAATTTTTAGCTCCAAACTTGATTTTTTTACTCAAAAAAACCCACCCCTGCCACTAAGTTTATGAACCTCAACCATCATTTTTTAAAATTATTGGTACTACTTTCGAATAGAAGTGGTTGTGTTTTTGTGTCCCGCGGGAGGGGTGGTCGACAATTTTTGCAGTCCCAAACCGCTCCACTAAATGGGGGGTATTAAGATCAGCGCTACTTAACGCGTCGGTCACTTCGTTCGTTCTACTTCACACGGTTTGAAGAAAGCCATCAAATTATAAAGGGATTTTTCTTTATTATGTTGACGCATCTTGGAAAATAGTGACGTGACAGTTTTTATTAACAGTTTGTCGATCTCCTTGACTCAGAAAATCTTTAATTGACAGGCCAATTATCTTCATAGGCTATTTAATAAGAGATGAAAGGTTTGTGTCAATAAACTGTCAGCCATCTTGGAGATTGTCGGCACATGCACATAGTCCTTTTGAATAGTTTATTATTAACAAAACCAAACACCCGTTTCCATGGCTTATTTTACCCTGAAGGCCGGGGCGGAATCCACCTCCATCTCCATTTTTTATTGTATCTCCCCTATTTGTTATTTTTTCACGCCGAAACTACATGACTTTTTTTCTTTGAAGCCTTGCGCTCGATTTAAAGACCAATTTTGAGAAATCGGACCTAAGGTTATGACGCGTCCGTTTACGTAATTGCGCCCGCGGTGCGAAAAAAAAATGTTTTCATGACTCCACATCCCTACGGTCGATTATTTAGCCATAATACCAATTTTTTATTACGGCCCGTGTGAAGCAGATAAGGTTGTCCGGCGGGAACCACAGTCCTGGGCTCCATAGACGACATAAAGCGTGAAACTAAGGTTGCGTTAAGAGTTCAACTGATGGAGTGATCTATTCTTTACCGTTGTAGAGAGCCGGATTTCTACACTCGGTTCCACTCTCCTAAACTGGTTGGTGCTGCAGAATTAATTTATTTTTGCCTCATGCCGTAATGCACTTTTTAGCAATAAGCCTAAATGATTTGACCTAGGGGCTAGTGAAGTCCCTCCCTCCCTCCCTCCTCCCTCCCTCCCTCCCTCCCTCCCTCCCTCCCTCCCCCCTCCCTCCATCCTCCATCCCTCCCTCTGCTCCGCCGTCATCTCTTCTCATTTTTCTTCGTACCTTGTTTTATTTTTTGTGCTGTTTTTCACTCCTAGAAAGGTGACTAAAATCTGAGGTAAGGATAAGTTACCTATACTTTCTAAACGACCAAAAATATGATCACGTATACACAATTTTATACAGTCCTCTCGGGAATTTCCGCCTACGGCAAGCTCATTTTGTTTTTTTTAGAATCATATTCACTTATGGACTGCCCTTTACAACCGTTATCGTTTTAGGCTATTTTACAATTGCACTTGAAGATTGAACCTTCAACAGTAAACTAAACCACCCTTTTCAGGGGGTTTTTTTTTTTTTTTTTTTTTTTTTGGACCTTGTTTCCCCTTTACACAATTATTATATTTGCTGATAACGAAATTGATATGTTTATATCAAATATTTTGTAAGTCTGGGACGTAAACGTTAAGGGTTAATTCGTTGATTGCAGCCCTTCTCTTTTGTACATAGAACAATCGAAATACGCCTTCAGTGTTTGCATAGGACAAATAGATACGCATGTCCTGGTTTTGCGGCACATATTTGAATGGTCGCTGGCGAACGTTTAAAGATTCATAACATGAATTCTCGTGTATAATACTTACAAATGTATAACTCTCCCATTCTGACAACACCAATACGATTTGGTGTGTGGAATTGTCACTAATATATTTTTTTTAAATTAAGACTTTAAAGTCCACCACACAATGCAAGTTATCATACATTCATAGACGTTTTTGATACAAAGAAAGAGAACATAAATTTTATTTTCAAAACTGCACAGTAAGTCAAAATTACACTGAAAAATATATTTTCGTAGTACCCCCTATAAAACAAAATTAAATTACCCAAATTGGGCGCAAAGCCTTGACGTAAGCAAAGTGTCGCAAGGACACTCCGGTCAAAGGATCCTATAATACCACGCACGTACAACTGGATGAAATCAGCTTCGTAGGTCTTATATCTTCACCCAAAATGAGGACTTTTGTACATGCTCACCTGAGTTTCATCATCAAAGTTTACTTATCAGAAATGGCCACATCAGGGAGAAGGGTCGGATTTTTTTTTGGCATCAGCGTGTGCCAACGTACGTGTTTATATTGTTTTGGATTTTAATGGCGCCCGCAGCTACTTAGGCTATTTGCGCCAAAAACAAACCTTATTTTTTATAGGCCTGAGATATACGGACAAAGCAAAAGATCATATTGCAAGATGTAATGCCACAAGTTTGCGCTATTCATTCTAAAGTTAGTTACAAGAATGCCAAGGCACCTATACACAATATTATATATATTAATTATATACACGGTGCATATCAGGATTCAACATAACGAATCTTTAAGGCCATAACAATAACAATAAAAAATAACATGAAAAGAAACTGTCTAGCGGCGTGCCAAAACTGGTAATCCTAAACCTAACAAAAAAAACCCTAACCGAAAAAACAGCATAGCACCTGACTGGTCGTGCTGTATGTCCACACTTTTAAGGGCCCGGAGCCGTAGAACTAAATCTCAAGTCACCATCTCCCAGTCCCGGCATGGCTACGCTCAACACCAAATCTGACACACACGCCAGACCAGTGACAAAAAGAACAAATATGTGAGTGCAGGTAACCCCTTAACGGCTATACACTGATTAAAAATCAGAATTTTCTTTAACAGGGGGAGGCTTTCCACCAACGAGCCCTTTAAGATCCGGATTAACGCCAATGTTATTAAGTAGAGATGTTCTTTGCGCATTGTACTGGCAAATTCCAGTAAAAGAGTTTGACGTCTTCCTTACATCTGCGTTAGACACAGTCCATCTGGGGTTTATTCATGAGAGCCAAGTAATTGTTGATGTAATAACACTTTCCAAGTCGCAACCAGATGAAATGGACCTACATCTCTCTGGATATTCACCAACTGAACTATGAAGGAGAAGGACGGTGGATTTCGCGAAGATGGTTGGACTGATCACCAACTGATGCTTGCCATTCTTTATCCTCTAAGCTTTGAAGAAGACTGACTTTCAAAACAATGAACTGGGAGAGAGATGTCGATATGGACCGTCTTGCAGTTTTCTTGGCAGCAGTGTCAGCACATTCATTACCATAGATGGACATGAACGGACCCATGAGAAGACCACATGTATTCCAAGTTCATGTAGGATCTTATATGTTACGTTTATTTCACAAATGATCTATTGTCGGAATTAAAGTGGAAAGGTTTGAATACCACTTAAACTATCAATCAAAATTACACCAAAGATGGCCAACTTCTTCCACCCATCGCAGTGCTAGCAAACCTGGCAGACAACTCAGAGGACGTATATGGACACCTTCTGTAGCCGAAACACCGCGAGGAATAATTGAAAAAGGATACAAAGTACACGCAACACGAAGTTTTTTTGTCCACTGAACATCCGTGTAGATATGGAGGCAGAGCCACACGTGGTATTTATTTCTTGACAGCAATCTCTCGTATTTCCGGTATATCATTTGTGTGTTGACATAATGCATGAATTTTTTCAGATGTCTCAACACAAATATGATCCCAAAAAGGCCAGGGCGGAGGGATAGCACTAAATAGGTTGCAATGTGGTTCTTTCATCCTGACCTCAAACGGTACATGAGAACTTCCTCGGAATCTTGAAAAAAAATGAACTTGTCATGCTTAACATGAGTTTCTCAAATTTACTTATCAATAATGGCCACATCCGGGGAGAAGGTTTTGGATTTTTTTTGGCATCAGCGTGTGCCAACACGTACGCGGCAATTCCGAAATTGCAATCTATCATGTATATAGATTCTTGGTGGTTAAGGATGTATGAATACTCATGTCATAACTTTGCGAAAACCGTTTGCCCCATGAACTATTCCTATATGTTAACCTTCACGAAATATGCGATGATACCTATGACAAATCAAGTATTGGAAAGGAAATTTTAGCAAGATGTGTACTCCGTATAATGTCAGGTAACATGTAGTGTAGCGGGTTGTCTAGTGGAACACTTAAGGTTGGGCATTTCTTTGATCAAAGGCATTTGCCTCTTTTTGACCACGTCCACCACTCATCCAGGTCAGACTGCAGAATCTCTCTACGTCAGCCTCCAACCCAATGGTTCCGGTATGAGAAGGCAATTATCAATATGCATTTGCTTAGTGTTATATGCCACGTGTCTTTTTACGAACGATCTCTTTATTTTGGGCGTCATGCGTCATTGTGGAACATTCCATCTCTCTTATTGTTTTTTTTGTGGCAGGTTTTCTTTTCGCAATTTCCACGTTTTCGCATTTTCCTACATTCTTTTCTTAAAGAAACACCATTTCTTGTGTTTTTTCTGCTAATGTGTGCTTAGTATTGACCTCTTCAGTTACAACACAATGGTCCTCATCCCTACTGAGACCCGTATGTTTTTTGAATAAGGTCCGGGTATGTAGCAACAAGTAAACCATGAACTTGTCCTTACGTGTTGGTTCCGAATTGCTGGTACAAAACATGCTCTTCAAAATCAAATCTCTCTCTCTCTCCCCCCCTCTCCTCTCTCTCTTTTTAACTCTATATCCATACTGTGGATGGATTTAACAGTTGTTTCTCATGCAGTTTTAATATCAGATACATGTACGTTGATCCTCCCTCCCCCACAAACACATAGGCAAAGAACTATTTTGGCGATAACACATTTAACGATTTCCCCTGCTCATCCAACCTCTGTAAGGTTATTAGTCCCCGGTAGAAGTACGTATGAATAATTGTTTGACCCCACGATACTGATTTATCGCCATTAATTTCACACTTTGTATCTAGAGAGTATTTTTTGCTGGCAATGATTTTAACTGGAATTGCAAAAAACACACCTCCTCCATTTTCGCGACAAGAAGCTCCGAGGGAAAACTCAGGGTTGCTAAATGTACCATGTATATGTGATTTTTTTTTTTGACCTAAAATATTATCATGGTTAGGCCTATGGGTTTCAACCATATCAAGAAGATCCAGCTGTTTCCTTTCACTCTTTTAACACGACAGTTACCAACCATTAGTTTTACCAGCCATGGAAACTCCTATAGTTTAGCAACATCCCAAGCCTGGAAACGCTGTTATAGCGCCCCCGCGGCAGTTATGGATAGCATGGTTAATGATATAACGTGAGGAACTAGTGAAAGTCCTACACGATTGCTTGTGATTGTACCACATAAGTGAAAGTTATATGCCAAAAAATCGTGATTTCGTCATCTTAAAACAGGAAAATGAAAGAAAAACACAACTTATCAGATAAACATAGCTTCTATCTTGGTATTTATTGTATCTTCTTTAATAGCGTAATTGAAACAATGTTACAATTGGACCACTCTTATCAGGTTCTCCACAAGCCAGCCACTAACATTTGAACACTGCCCCCAACATTGAGGGACAGTCGAACCCAAGCTCCCCCAGACGGGGTGAGTTTTCTCTCCCATTTTATAGACGCCCTGGTTTTAACTCGTCCCTGTATGTTTTCTTAACCTTAGTCCTGGACATTCCTTTTTCTTTACTTTTGGTTTGTTTGTGGGCTAGATGTGTGATCTCATCTTCATTGAAAACGAGGGAGGCTTATCAAGGAATCAAGCAATTGAAAAACACCCTTAGATAATTCTCGAATCCAACAATGAGAGAATTAATTTGAGGGAAATTTGGTAAGCTACACTTTGGACACATTCCCGGAGAGCCAATTATCATGTATAAGTTTATCATGAGATTTTCACACTTCATGGTGTGTGCGAATCAGCCATGCTTCACATTAGCTACATCTGAAGGCATGGATGATCTGGATTTGCGGTGTTAACATAAAAAATACAAATTGCATTGGGCCTGGATTACATGACATCTCCCGAAAGCATTAAAAATTAAACAAGAAAACCCTTGTGATTGTGCTATTGTTGTGCTCGAGCACCAATTTGAGTAAGATGAGGGTACGGAAGGGATGACACGCCAAGGACTGGTTACGTTTTCCACCCAATTGGAGGAATACATATCCATGGTGATGAAATTGGGGTAGTTTATGGACTCATGATCGCGGTACCGTGTAAGTTTATTCCGATAGAAGGCATCGATTCGTAATAATATTCTCTCGTATATATCCAAGTATTGGTATTGAGCTACCAAGATTTTTTAATGGCTTACTGTAAATAACTCCGGCGTGCATGGTAGATTCTTTTTAATCATGAACGAAGAAATCCGGACAGTTTCTCAGTGACATGAGAAATAAAAACAAGCAGAACTTTCGTGGTAATTCTGAACAACTATCTACCCTATACGCTCAGAGTTTTCCCACCCCCTTTAAAGAACGATGTCAACGATTGACCCCGAGTATTGAGCATATCGATAATGAGGTACGGGGCGTAAGCGAACATGAAATCCTACTCTTCGGAATAGGTTGCTGAACAAGATCGACGCACTTAAAAAAACAGAAGGCTTGATGAAGAACTAGCAGTAAAAAATCAACTCTACTGTTTCATGGCATGCTGAGTTGCTGATGTGGAATGTGGAGCTACGCTACGAAGGTCCGATAAATGATTGAAGTAATCAGGACAATTGACCAGGTAACCTTTGCCAACGTTCACCGGCTTCCAGAAGGCAAGATGACTCCAATCATGACAAAAATCGCAATGCCGTCTTGGCTATAGGAGCCAGCTTTCCCAAGACAGCTAGAAAGAAAATATGGTATCATTCCCCATATGGGGGGTAGGGTGTAAACCCATGAATCCCAATCAGTTCAAAAAAGAGGGCCATGTTAGGAGCGTCCGTATATGGATACACGCAGCACCGATCAGCTTAATCAGTGAATAAATCTGACACCACCACAAGCCATTACCAATGATTGTGGATACGCTAAGATTAAGAAGACCAATTGCGACACGGATTGCAGCTCCATAAGATCCAACTGCTTCCCATACAGCGTTAATCAATTGCAGAAGGAAAGCGTGCCTATATTAAGACAGTTGGTACCGAAATGAAACTTTATTAAACCAACGCCTTTATGTACCTGAGTATGAGTAACTAAATTATCCAAAGCTTACCAGTTGAACTTACCTCAGTGGTCCAATACATTTTAGGCACAGCCTTATCCCATTTGTTCTTACGTTCTTTAAGTAGTTCGTTGGTGATTCCCACAGTCTGTACAGAAAATCATTGTACAGCCACATGTTCACAATATTTTATCATCAAATGTAAGTTTATTGATGCTAAAATTGCAGTGCGCATCTGCTCCTTGATGATCTGTATGACATATTATTTGTCAGGCATCTCATCCTTTTTGAGGAGAAAATAATTGCTCCAGCCGCACGCAAAAAGGATTCGTTAAGAGGACCACCCGTTCCTCAATCTCCACCCCACCAATCACACTATCAATTCTGTGTGTTTTGTATCATTTGGATGTTTTTCTCTCATTTCACCTGCATGGTGTTTGGCTGAATTCTTTCCCATTTAGATACTCACGTCAATCCAGGGTTTGTCTACGGTTACCGGAAATGATAGCCATAATAGAGGCAATAATTACAGCTAACATTATCATACTAATATTTAGTTTGTTTTGACACTTAGAATGTGCAGGCGATGGTTTGCCATGTGCCATTGTTCTATTTGGAGTTGCACACCTTACGTAATTTTGGCGGTGTGTGGGACTAGTTCAAATTATTGTGAGATAAGTAACGCTTTGTCTATTTTGTTACTCTCCATTCCTCCCCCCAAACTCAGTTGGTAGGTGAGTTGTGGTGCATGTGTGAGGTGTGCGTATGGTGAGGGAATGTTGTGGTGTATATACTGGGTTCCTTCCATCAGGTTGGGACTCAAGTGTGACATGGCTCTGTACATCCAAAGTAGCAAATTTTGATACAGTATTTCATGTAAGATGCACTTTGGCTTGGGTGTGCAAGAAAGTGACAAAGTTTTCAGTAAGACCCTACGCATGTGTCTGTCCGAGGTATTGAAGAAAAACATGGCCTGTTTGAAAAACATGGACACGGTGAACGGCGTGATTTTGCCCCGATGGGGGGTCTCACATTGGAAGGTAGTATGACCCCCGTTTTAATCTGACCATTTCAGTTCCAGAGACCTTAATTTACATGTCCAAAGCCATTGCTACCAAAATTTTCTTTGAAATTGAGGTAAATGCGGCCCGATTCCTGAAATTTGGGAAAAACGTAGCTCCAGAGATCCCATTTTTTGAGCTCAAATCCGATCCGGCGCCTCAAATTTTTGAAATCTGGGCGGCACTACACTTACCCAAAATAAAAGTGAGAACCCCCGGTATTTTGTCCACTTCATCATTCACAAAGGTTATCTTTACGCCAGAGATTAACTGGACAGCCGTATTTGACCAATCAAGTCCACAAAGTTCCAATTTAGGACATCACACCGAACGAAAGAATAGATAAAATTGGCATGTTCTCACTAAACTACTGAGGCTCCGATAAATAAGATGTAAACATCTAGAACACGATTGTAGTAAACTGGCAAGGCGGCTATGTGAGCCCGTTAAGCGGAAAGCATATGTATTTTAAATCACTAGTAATATCATTCAATTTTACATTACACGAAATCTCACCTGGAATGTAACCTTTAAGTGCGCATTGATGACTAGTTGTCCTGTTTTGGTTAGGTAGGACACATTCAATGGGGACGATCAAGAGAAAAGCCCTTTCAGTTTCACGAAGTTATCGGACAAGCGGTTTTGGGGAAGGTACCACAGGGCGCCATGGAATGTGAAGGGAAGGTGTAACACGGTGGTGGCTGTGACAGTTTGCACTCATCAAGTGATGAAAAGATTGCAAATGTTAACAAAACTTCAAAATCCTTCAAAAATAAATTACTCGGTTATGTCAAGCAGTCTTCAGATAGAAATCAAAGGTGAGTGTAATTCCCTCATTCTTGTTCCGAATTCGGAAGTGATGGCTCCCTTAGATCATATCTCGACAGGACGGGACACGACTGCCCCCCAATTTCACCACACAATTATTTGACTGGATGAAACAGGCAACCGTACCATCAGTACCTCAAGCAAAATGACGTCCAGTATCGTGAATCCAATCAAACGAACGACATCATACTGATGGGAGGGTGCTTTCAAGCTCTCCGAACGGCACAAGCAAAGAGGTGACAGTAACACGGACGACCGGCTATGTTGGAACTCGTCGATGGGTGCTCCAGATAGTATATCAAAGAATCTAGACTGTCAACTATAAACAACAATCACCCATTAGGTTGGTTCATATGGGAAATGATACGAGAGAGATCCCTGTTCATCAGTTACAAAGATGAAGTGGGGTATCCTGTTGATGCAAGCAATATGCGAGAAACAGAAAGGACCAATCATTCCTGCATTCTGTCCCAAAGAGTTAGCGGATTTGCTGAGGACAATGCTGGGAAGAACAGGACCAAAAGACCTACCCTTGAAAAGAGACTTGAGGTCAGAGATCAATAGACAATCTGTTTCCTAACCCCTCCATTGATGGCAAGAGCGGTCGTCCAACGCAGACAACAGGTGTAAATTACAAAATGTCGATGATTAGAATAGCTTTGGACTGCATAATTTCGCAAAATAGGCAAGATATGATTTTGGTGCAGTAGGATTCCTTTTTTATAACACATATCCACGCCCAATTAAACGTGTGCTAAGTTGAAAGCTTAAGTGTTTGCCCATTAACGTAAATCAATCTTCATATGATTCTCTTCAGTCATGTAAAGAGCAATACATATTTCCATTTTGTGATTTAGGTGCCCTTAATTTTAAGTTTGTCATAATGAATTTTTTACAATTTTGTCTTGCGTGTTGACGCTCACCTGAAAAGAATAAGCCTAATTCAGGTCTTTATGTTTAAATCAAGTTCTTTTTAAAATGAAACCACTCCAGCGGCATGGGCGTCGTTTAATTTATCTGAGTGAAAGCAACACATTCCAACTACTAAAACTATACATCATTCTGACTGAAAAACGAAAGAAAAGGCTAGAAATGACCAACTTACTTACGATCGAACAGGCCCAGTCAAGGCTGGTGATTATTATGTTTCCTCGGAATGAAACTTTAGTCAGTTGAAGTCCCTAACTAGACATTTCAGCTCTTTTAGGAATTTGGTATTTTGCTGGATAACCGGGGCCTGCGTCCCTTGAAACTTAACAAAAAAATTAAGAGTTGATTCTCATTTGCTGTTGTCAATCAGCAGATATAGGCAATAGGTGGTCACTCGGCTTTCACGATTACCTAGCTTTCACGATTATCTGGTTTTTTTGCCACCCTGGGACCTATATGCCTTTGACTCCGATTGTTCAGGTCCGCGGTCCTTTTGACCAATTTGCTGGTATAGGGGATTTACGCAAACATCGGATAACAAACGTCAGATGCCCCCCCCCCCCACTTCTATCTCGACCTGGATAGGCGATTAGATAGCAAGCGGTGAAGACAACGGAAGTGCACCAGCAGACACTTTGCTCTACCCATAGCACACAATCTCGCTTGTGGGTTTTCTGTGCGATGAGTATACATGTATACCTTTATAAAGTACTTTCCTGGTCAATATCTAAAAAATGCCAAGCGTTTACCAATTTCTGTGAAAGTATGTGGCTGTTTTGTCTGAAATGAATTGTGAGTAGAAGTAAACAAAATCCCAGGCAATTTTCATAGCGACGAGCGATTAGCATTACGTTGTAGGCCTACTAAAAAGCTTATACACCGACTTCAATAGACTCAAGAATCGTTTTATATTTGACCTTTGACAAACAACATTAAAATATTGAAATTTTTTAGGTCAAAAATCAAACACCTATTTTTCACCCCCAAATAAGACTAGACTCATTAAACATTACACCCATCAATTATTATATCGATATTGGACAATGCTTAAACGCAATAGGTTTGTATCTCTAGTGTAAAGACTAAGTGGAAGATTTGTTAACATTCTCCTGTTTTAAAAATGGGATTGTTTTGCATCGCAAGGAAAGTATTAGAAATAAAATTGGTAGGGTGTATTACATAAAAAATTGCCAAATTTCTATTAACATTATTAATTAAATAAGTACTTGAAGCTTCGACTTGGCAAATTTTGAAGTACTTTGATATGTAGTGCATTTCCATTATTTGTTAAAAATGATAGAAATTCAGCATCCGTCACTATGTAATACAACAGACGATTTATAAGTGAAATAGTTTTCTTGCGTACGCCATGTTTTACCATTGAAGTTTTGTGTTTTTTTTTTTTGTATTTTGTACATTATACAACTACATCGCTAGGCTAAATACATCGCCTTACAAAAATACATCGCTTAAAAAATACCTAATTATCGTAATTACCGCGTATTCGTAGGGTTATCCCCTTTGATGCGTGGAGCCCATGCTTACATGTTCTGGTTCTAAGAATTAAAGGTGAAAAACTGACGTTTGTTGGCGGATGTTTTGAATTAACTCTGGCCGGACTGTGTGCAAATTCACCTTGGCCGATATCTGACTTGTGAATAATAATACTGGGACGTAAAATGTTGTAATACCCATGTTTGAGATACTGGGGATTCCACAATTTCTCTCCACTAAGTATACTAGCGTTTATGTACTGATTAAAAAAAGGAACAATTATTCTTTCACTACCTTACACTACCAATGTGTAGGTTACTCAACTTTGAGATTTTACTGACAAAAAAGGGCTGTTACCTTTAAATCAACATTGTCTTGTCAGCTGGTGTACAATGGATATTCTCTCCTAAATCGTGATAATAGTAAGAGTTTTTTGATCTACAATTGGAGCTAGACATAGAAGCGTAGAACTACTTAGTAGGGTCATGGACGTAATAGAGGGAAGACCAACAAAAACGCCAGTTTCAAAGACCCTATCACGTTGCCGGCTTTTGTTAGAAAATTCCCATTTACTGGCTTAACGTTATGCGATAATCACCCTCTCAGCAGGAGGGCTGACGGGCTTCGCTTGAATTTTCTTGATTGAACATCCAAATTCCTATAAATTTGGTACCTACAGTATAGCTGAGAGTTATAACTTTAATCTTTCCATTGTATCAACAAATATGTCCGAAACTAAACGTGACGTTACTATGACTTCATAAGGTAATAAAGTTAAAATTAATGCATTAGGAAGAAAATTGATATTTTGCAAATTTATGGCCTAAAAAATAATATTGTAACACTTAACACCACTTTCATCATTCGAGAACATTATGACGTCATTATGACCTGTTAGTTATGTGTACTCATTTTGGTTATAAAAGGAAAGAGGAGGACCGGCTATTCTATGCAACGAAAATCAATGTCTGTGATATTATGTGTAGTACTAGGCGTGTTGGTATTTCCCTCCTGAAGGGGGGGGGGGTGATTGCCACACCTATCCATCACTTTGGGATGACCCGTTACCTTTCCTATACCCGGGTAGTGTTTTAGTGGGGGGGCATGAAACAGGAGCTAAAATGCAAATTGGTAATTACATTAACTCATATGAACACAACACAACCACCTCCTCGGAAGACAAGGGTTAATTAATTTATCATTTAATAGGTATAAA